>JAANYP010004687.1:0-96067 GCA_020465985.1 Centrapalus pauciflorus
TTTATGTGGATGACATAATATTTGTTTCTACTAATGAGCAGCTATGCAAGAATTTTTCATTACTCATGAAATCCAAGTATGAAATGAGTATGATGGGAGAACTAACTTTCTTTTTAGGATTACAGGTTAAACAAACCTCAACTGGAATTTTTATAAATCAAAGAAAGTACACTTTAGATCTTTTGAAAAAGTTCAAATTTGATCAAAGTTCTCCTATTAAAACCCCAATGGCAACCAATGCAAAATTGGATGCTGATGCCAGTGGCAAAGCTGTTTCAGTAACAGCTTACAGAGGCATGATTGGGAGCTTGCTATACTTGACTGCTAGTAGACCTGATATTTATGTTTGCCACCTGTTTATGTGGCTAGGTTTCCAAGCTGATCCCAAAAAGGAATCAATCTAGCTGCCTTGTTAAAAGAATCTTTTTCAGATAACGCTGAAGGGTACAACAAGGTTTGGGTCCTTTGGTCCAAAGACTCAAGCCCTTGACTAACATGGGTTAGGTTATCAGATTCTGATTTTGCAGGCTGCAGGTTGGATAGGAAAAGCACAACAGGTGGATGTCAACTCCTTGGTGGAAAGTTGATCAGTTGGAGTAGCAAGAAGCAGAACTCAGTGTCCACTTCTACTGCTGAAGCTGAATACATTGCTGCTGGAAGCTGCTGTGGGCAGATTCTGTGGATGCAGCATCAGCTTGAAGATTATGGCCTTGTGTACAGGAAAACTCCTATTCTGTGTGATAACACAAGTGCCATAGCCATCTCCAACAATCCAGTATTTCACTCAAGAACAAAGCATATTGAAGTCAGACATCACTTCATCAGGGATCACATTCAGAAAGGTAATATGGAGGTAAGTTTTATTTCCACAAATGAACAGCTTGCAGACATTTTCACCAAACCTCTGGATGAAACAAGGTTTAGTTACCTTGTCAGCAAGCTGGGCATGTTAAACAAGAGTGACTAAGTGTCTCTCAAAGGTCTAATAATTTGTATGTTTCACACTGCTCAAGTTTGTCTGAACAGCTTAGACAGAACAGGTTATACATGTTCTGTACTTAGGCATTTGTCTGAAAAACTTGAACAGCTTGAGCATACAACAGGCTGAACACAAACAGTTTAACCTGTTTATTCGTCCAGCCTGCTCTGATGGTCCAGTTTTCAACCTGTTCACTTCTTCACACTGTCTTACAAGCCATCGTCTTGTAACCTGTTCAACTATTGAACACAACCTGTTCTCACAAAGGAGAGCAGGCTGAAGACACAGTTTGAAGGGAGAACAGCTTGAAGACTGAGAACCTTGTGTTGACCCTGATTATCACAGGGTTGACCAACAGCGTAGACCAGCAGTTTAATTACCTTTCTTCATAATTAAGTTACTTAAATTATGTTTTATTTAACTTACTTACTGTGGATGATGTGTGTTACGTGTGTTAGTGATTAAAAAGGTCAAGTGGTCTGACAAATGTTTCTGACATGGACAACCGTTCCGTTTTTTCCGTCAACTAACATTTCAAATCAAACCGCCCAAACCTTTTCTCTCTCATACACACGACCATTCAAATCCTATAAATACCTACATACTGTTTCATCTTCGTCTTCCTCATCATATCCAGAAATCCTTAAAAACCCTAAAATCGACTCAGTGTCTTTTGCTTCTTCAAACCTCAAATACTCCCAAATGGCTCAAAGACCTAATCCCTTTCTCCCAGTATTTGTTGGTGAGGATGTCGTCAAACACTCATCCATCACCACGATGCTGACCATCAAACCCACCAACTACATTGCAAACCTCACTATCCCCAAAAACTATGTGGGGAAATGTTACGAACAAATGGTGGAGTTTCTGAAAGTTCATCCGTTGAACTACGCAATGACTGCATCTCCTGGTGTCCTGTACCAGGAGATGGTGTATGAGTTCTGGTATACCTGTGCCTACCTTCCAGAATCCAAAGTCATTAAGGGCACAATACTCAATGGGACTCAGACCATTGAGATCAACACTGATCTGCTCAGGGAGGTGCTTCATCTACCAACTGCTGCATCTTACGATAAGCCCCAAGCTGAAAATGATCAAATGGGCAATCTGCTACGCTTCTGTGGTGTGGCAGAACCCAAAGTTGGAGCAACACTGTTCAGGAAGGATCTCTCTCCTACCTGCAACTTCTTATTCGCCTCTGTGGTGATGTGCTTCAGTAGTAAAGTTGGTTCCTTTGACCAACTGAGCCGTGATGAAATCCCTGTAGTTCTGCAGCTTGTGGATGGAACTACCATGGATATGGCCAAATGGATTTTTCTGAATCTGAGGAACCTGGTGCAGCAAGAGTCAAGACCAGCTGCTGTTCGATATCCCAGGTTTCTGAGCCTCATTTTCAAGCATGTATGTGGTGAGCATCTTTATAACTCTCAGCCTCTTCTTAAGACTGCTGCATTCCCAGTTATAGGGAATAGAGTTTTCTATACTCCAGTCCTGCAGAATGAGCCTCCTCTATCAACACCAATGAGGAGGCTGCTAGGTTTGGTGGAAGGACCCTCTACTGTGAGGGTGGATCCAGAGACTGCTCCCACCAGAAAATCCAAAGCCAGGTCCAAACTTGTAAAGAGGACCCTGGCAACTGCTGAAGCTGGGCCTGTGAAAAAGAAGGCCAAAACAGCTCCATCTGAGTCTGTTCCTTTAGCCTCTGTGGCTGAGGAAGAGCAGACTCCTCACCCTGGTTCATCTGTTGAGCCTGAAGCCTTTGTGGCTGGTGCCTCTGTGGCACAAGAGACTATGGAATAGGTCAGCCCCACTGTTCCTAGCCCAGTCTCACATCCTGTCCAAACAGATCCTCTCCCTACTCCACAATCACCCACATCCTCCATCCATTACCAAAGAAAATCTCTAGCCAAAAAGAAAACAGCCCACAAAACCACCTCCTCTGTTCCCTCTCAACAGGGTTCAGTTGTAAAAGAAGCAACCCTAGCTGCCTCTCCTATTTTGGGAGAAGGTTCAGCTCATTTGGAGCCTGCTTCACTCCAATCTGAGTCACCCTTGAGTCAGCCTAGACCCTCTGGTTCCTCCCAACAGGAACCAGTTGTACAAATGGAGATACCCACATCAACTATCCCAGCCTCCCAACAGGCTGAGGATATTGAAAGACAGGAGTCCTCTCCACTCCATACTGTGTCCACACTGTCCCCCACTCATATCTCCTCACACCCTGAGTCTGCACGAGGTGCCCACGCTGCTGATATAGACCAATCAGCAGCTCAGCCTCAAACTTCTGTTCCCCATGATTCAGCTGTTCAACACCAAACAGCTGCTGAGGGACCAACAACCCAAGCTGATGAACCTCAGGGATCATACCATCCCTCTGGTGAGGCTGCTCCCTCAATGCAAATTCCATCAGCAGGTTTCACCACTGCTGATGTTGAAATGCATATCCCATCTCCCAATGATGAGGTGCCTTTAGACCAAGGCACTGCAGAGGGAACCACCACTGGTTTTCATGAGGGTGTTGCAACACAAGCAGCATCTGAAAGGCCCTACACATCATCCCCTTCTCCTGGTGATGCAGCTACAGCCGCTGCTGAAGGACCTCTTGATCCCTCTAACCTGGGCCATCTTACTTTTGCCCAGGCTATGGAGCTTCTATCCCAAGTCCCTCTTCCCTCTCCATCACATCCTCAAACACCAGCCTCATCATCATCTTCTCCATCTACCCACTCAAAACAATCCACCCATCCACCACCATCTCTCAAAGACCTGCCTTTGAAGGATCAGCTTTCTTTGCTGACCAACAAAGTTGGTTCTTTGGAAAACACCATGCACTCTCTACCATCCATCATCTCAGACTCTGTGTCTGAGCAGCTCAAAGGCTTCTTTGATATGTTCAAAGAATCCTTCCCAGTCACTCCCCAACCTGACAACTCTCCACAGCTGATTGCACTCACTGCACAGCTGCAAAATGTATCCAACTCTCTCTCCTCTATCCTCTCCTTACAACAGGACTCTGTGTCCTCTATGGCAGCCATTTCTACACAGCTGTCATCTCTCCTCACTTCTTGCAACTCTACCCTTCCTAACACTTTGGCCAGCTTACAGACCATCATTGGTTCCCTATCCAACTCTGTATCATCAGACCTTGCTGATGTGCGAGATTCACTAGAACTTCATCTTGCACAGCTGCAATCTCTGCTGTTCACAGCGTCTGATAGGGAAAATCTTCTTAAGCTGACCACTCTTGCTGATTCCCACACATCTTCTCTACAAACCTGTCTTTCCCAACTCAGTGAGGTGAAGAATAACTTGGCTTACTTAGTAAACAGCCTTGTTGGTCCTAAACCCTCTAAACCTGCTGGCAAGCCTGCTGACTTTGTGTCTTCAGGCAGACCAGGTGTTGAAGTCGCTGCTTCATCTCCTTCAAAGGGGGAGAAGTCATCTGCCTCGAAGACTAAGTCTAAGGGGGAGAAAACTTCTTCTCCTAAGGAGATACCAGTGTCTGCAACTCACACTGATCAGCCAGCAGAGATTTTTGAAACAGGTGCAGCTGAAGGTGCTTCTCAAGCTACTATGCCTACTCAGGCTGTCTCTCCAAACCCTGCTCAGTCTAAGGGGGAGGAAATCATTCCTGAGGACAGGCCTAGCAGCAAAAGGAGGCACCTTATTCTATCAGAAGAAGAAGAAGAAGAAATTCCTGAAGCTGCTGTCACTACAGTAGCAGCTAAAGGAAAAGAAAAGGTAGCTGAGGATCCTATGCAGCAGAAACAGGCAGAAATGCAATTTCACAAGACCAGAGCCAAAGAGATGGGCCTCCCTATGCACAAATACTTTGAGTTTAGGGAAGAACAACTTCAAGCTCTGGAGGAATTAAGAAAAGAAGAAGAATCTGCCAAAGCTGCTAAGTCCTTTGCCCTCCAAGAAGCAAAGAAAATCAAAATGTCTACCTTGGAGGTGCAAAAGAAAATAATGGAAGCTGCCAGGCAATCAGCAGGAGAAAAAGAGAAGGAAGTAGAGAAAGGTACTCAGGTCTCTGTGACCAAATCAACAGTACCCTCTGCCAGAGCCAAATTCCACTTTGACAACTTGGCTAGAAAGAAATTTCATGATGTTGCTACTAGAAGGCTTGCCAAGGAAGCGATTGTCAAAGCTGTTCCCATTTCAAGAAAAGGCACACAGTGGAAACTTCAGATCACCAGGATGGGTGCAACAGGCCCTGAAATGGAATCCTACGATCACACTGATGTTGCACAGATGGGATACAGGGAATGGGTGGAACTGGCAGTTGCCCTGAGCCAGTCTAAGTCAGAAACGGCTAAGACTATCAGGGCATACATCAAGAAGCTGATGGAGAGAGTAAGTGAGCTGGGCCTGATTCCAAAAGAAGTAAAAGAGGGTGTCTCTGTGACATACCCCAAAATAAAGGCCAGAAGGACAAAGAAGGATACAGAGATGGAGGTACTCCTAACGCTGATTGAACAGGGCGACTATGCCCTTGAAATAAAAGGAGTTGATCATAGTCTGCCTAAAGGAATAGAGTTTGAGGATGGCAAGATTATTGAAGAACCTGAGCTGGGGGCATTTTTTGTAGATCCCCTAACTCAGAAAAAGTGCTTCCAAAGGGCCTCAGAACTATACAAAGTTGATCTGAGACAACTTGCCGCCTTCAGACTTGCAGTTTCTTTCAGGCAGTCTAGCAAATGGAGAGCAGCCGTCTGGGATCAGCTCAGAGGCTTCTATAAAAGAGGGGAGCTCAATGATCCCAAGTTCATGATTATCAGGAGTGAAATTGAGGAACTTGAGGATACAAGGGAAGAACTGGAAAGGATGGTTCAGGATCCTTCTCCACTGATATGAAGTCCATCTACCATCTGGGTAGGTGAAGAATGGAAGCTGTCCATCAGTTGGACAGGCTTGCCATTATCTGCTCCCAACTCAAACAGTCCAAACATCTTGTACATTAGTTGTACATCCTGTACATTAGTTGTACATTATTACATAAGCTGTAATTTTTTCTTTTACATTAGTTGTAAAATACATTAGTACATTAGTTGTACTCTTGTAAGAACATGTGTTGTTCTAGTATAGTCAAGAATCAGTGTATATATAAACTGATCTTTTACTTTACAGTAATGTTATAATTTTATTTCAGCAAATGTACTGTAAAAATATATAGTGATTTTTGATAAGACCAGCTTGGACTGGTTATTGCAAATAGGGGGAGATTGTTAGGCACAAAAAGGCCTCAGTCAAACCTGTTCTACATCTGAGGGGGAGATTTTATAATCAAACCTGTTGATGCATTTGAAGCTTGAATTTAAGGCCTGTTATATGCCTTATTGAAACCTGAAAATGATTTGCAATATCAGTCTAAAGCTGTTCTATATGTTGCACGTGTTGCAACTAAGACAGTTTGTCCAAGCTGCTCTGTCTGCTGAACAGGCTGGACATAAACTGTTTACGCTGCTCTACACTGTTGAGCAGCTTGGGCATTTTTAAAGTGTTCTGTTCTTTGTGAACAGAACCTGTTCTTTGTGAACAGGCTAAACACTTTATGGAATTTGTTTCCAAGTCATCATGTATTGTTTTTTACTACAAGATCAGTTTACAAAGTCGAAGACAAAGTGGAAAACAGAACTGCTCAGCCTGCCCACGCTGTTCTGTAACATGAAGACAAAAAGGGTATTTGAAAAAGGGTGACAGACCTTTTTCTTATATCAAAATAGGCCTTTACAAGGAAGAAAGACGCAAAGTTGACATTCCTAAATTAGTTAAAGGCAATGCAACAGTAGACAAAGTAAAAAGACAAAAGTTCTGCACATGTGAAGACAAGTCTGCTTTTCAGAAAAGTGCAGAAAAGGTTATGTTGTCTTTTCAACAAGACTTTTCCTTTTCATTCTGTCCAATGAAGATGTTTCTCTGAGATCCTCTAAGTGAGTATAAAAGGAAGCTTCTAAGGTCAGAAAGAAGTGAAGAAAGCTAAGTGCTTAAACCAAGAGTGAACGTGCAAGTGTGATTTTCATGCATGCAAGTCTTCTGTAAACCAGCATCTGTGTGTCTAAGCTGTTTTACCTAAGCTGTTCCTTAAGTCTTGTAAACACAGTGAGTGCTTCTTAGTGAGTGTATTCATTGTATACTAGTTCGAGTCTGTCTTAGACTAGTAAGCATACTGTTGTATCTGTCATCTCAGCTTGAACTATTCCGCATTCAAGCTTGTTTGTAATTAACAAATTGTTGATAATACATACAAACATTGAGAAAAGAGTGTGTAGTTTTTTAAATTGCTGTATTCACCCCCCCTCTACAGCTTATAACTATATATACTTTGGGAACCTCTCGGGACCTACACAAAGATGTATATCGATCTGAAAGCTGATTACTGGTGTCCAGGAATGAAGAAAGACATCTGTCATATGTCGAGATCTGCAGAGTCTGTCAAATGGTTAAGGCAGAACATCAGAAACCCTTCGGGGATATGCAACCACTACCAGTTCCTGAATGGAAGTCGGAGCATATAACCATGGATTTTGTCACGAAATTGCCTATTGTCTTGAATTGCCAACTTACTTAGCAGGAATACATCATGTATTCCATGTTAGTCACTTGAGAAAGAGCTTAGCAGATGAAAGAGAAGTACAGATACCACATGTTAATCTGCAAATTGATGAGAAGCTTCGAGTGGTTGAAGAGCCAGAATGTATTCTAGACTCAAAGACCAAAAAGCATCGAAATAAAGAAATACAGATGGTGCTCGTCCAGTGGAAACACCACAAAGATTCGCATCAGTTTTGGGAATCAAGAGATATTATGAAAGCAACATATCCAAGTCTGTTCGAACATAGCTAACTTCGAGGACGAAGTTTGTGCGTGGTGGAGCCCATTTTGTAACAACCTAGCTTTTAGCTGAACTTAATTTTCTGTTTTTGAGCTAATAATGTAATTTTATTACATTTTTTTGTAATTTAATTAAGTAATGAAATTATTTAATTAGATTATATACATGTTATAAAGTATTAAAGATGATAAGAATTAAAAGAGATTTAAAATACAAAGTGGAGGGGGTTAAATTGCAAGTATAACTTGGTAAAATATATAAACCAAGTTAATGGCTTTTATTGCCATTTAACACAATTTCAATCTCTCTTCTCTCACTCTAAACCTACGGTAACATCACAAAATTCATCAAGAACTCATAAATTGTGCACTACAAAAAAATAGCCATTTAGTGGCATACGAAAAGTGCCACTAAGGGCTTAGAAAGTGCCACTAAAGATGGTCAAGGGAATCGGTGACAGACAAAAAAAAGTGTCACTAAGGATGCTGCCACTAAAGGTTCTAGTGACACTTTTAACTTGTGTTGCTGCTGCCTTTTTGGGTTTTAGTGACACATTATTCTTGTGTTAGTATACTCTTTTTGGGTTCTAGTGGCACTTATAATTGTGTCAGTATACATCTTTTAGGTTTTAATGGCACATATATCGCACAATTTAAGATTTAGTGACATTCAATTTATGTCACACAAAACATTAAGTAATTTATGGCAAATAGATTGTGTCACTCAATAAAGATTTGTGTCATTTACACAATTTAAATTATGGCACATTTTTAGCTAAAGAGTTTAATTTTCACAAAATTTACTATAAAACTAATATGATTACAACGACAACTCATATAAAACATCACTTCCATTAATTCAAGTGAAGTTTTACAATCACCGTTCAACAAAATCTCCACTATTCAAAATAGAAATATCCAAACATGATGGAACCAGAAAGTAATCGTCTAACTATTATTTCCTATCTCAACTAAATAACCAAATAAACCGCATCTTCATCATGACAACTCTCAAAACCATATCTGTGGACAAAAATTAAAATAATATTACAAATTAAAAGCTAAGAGATATATATGTAAACTTTTCAAATATAAATCAAGTATAGCATGATTAGGATTCATACTTGTAATGCCAATTCAAACGTCATCTGACGAGGTACCTAATAAAAAAATATATATTATCCATAAGCAAAATAAGCTAACAACCCTAATTCAGTAATTAAAAACTTTAACTTATCTAATGTACGTACCAATATTGTGACGACTTCCGGCAGAAGATCTTTGATTTCCATTAGGAGAGTTATTTTGATCCATAGAACAATTATCACGCATCTGAAACATGTTAGATGATGTGAATTCATATTTCTAGCAATTCAATCATATAGAACAATTCATATGAACAATTATCAATCAAAACACAATCTATTGAATGATTAAAGAGAAAAATATTACATTAAGTTCTTGGCTATCTTGGACAGCAATCTTCTTCTCTCTCTAGATCTGTCCGATTTCTTTTCTATTCTGTCCGATCTATTCCAAAATAGAAATACTACTTCTATTTATATACACAATATAACTATTGTGTATTTACAATAAATTCCCCTGAACTATTACAAAATATTGTTTTCAACTCTACTTATAATTGTACCCAACAATCTCCCCCTTAGAGATGAAAACAATTTTTCATTTAAAGTACTCTGTTCAGGTTAATTCTTATCTTGAATCTTCTTCTTTTCTATGATCTCTGAATCTTCTTCTTTATTGTCTCACTCTGATCTTCACATCTCTTCTATTCTGATCTTCTCTTTTCTTGTAAGCACACTCCCCCTTGGATCATGAATAGCTTTTAAATCTCTTCCTTGATCAATTGTCTTGAGATGATGTAGTAATTGCCTTCAGTTGATTTCAAACTACTCAACAGTTGTCTTGTAGGCCTTCTAACGATGTTCCAGTCAAAAGTTATGACCAATTTAAGCAGCTAAGGTCAAATAGTCAAAACTCGAATAATGAATTATGAAACTCGAATGATATGAGATGAAACTCGAATTATTAAGGTTGAAACTCGATCAAAGAAAGATGAAACTCGAACTATAAATGATCAAACTCGAATGATGAATTATCAAACTCGAATGATATGATATGCAACTCGAATGAAGTTATGTTAAACTCGAATGAAATGGAAATCAACTCGAATTACAAAGAAGTGAAACTCGGTCAATGCTTTATGAAACTCGGTCAATGAAGTATGAAACTCGAATAACTAAGGCTTAAAACTCGAATCATAAGGCATGAAACTCGATGAATGTATTATCAAACTCGAAATAAGCTTCATAAAACTCGAATAAATCTTTCATAAAACTCGAATAAAGCTTTAATAAAACTCGAATAAAGCTTTCATAAAACTCGAATAAAGCTTTAATAAAACTCGAATAAAGCTTTCATAAAACTCGAATGCCTTCTTTATAAAACTCGAATGACACTATGAATTTAGTTATGCCCGAGTTTTATCATTTTTCAACAAAAACAAGATCAGATTCAAACTTTTTCAATAAAAATCCATGAATTGACCTCAAATTGATTTCGAAGGTTCGTTTTAATAGCAGAAACAACTTTTGTGAAATCACTTTGGCTAATTCTTGATTAAAAACCAAAAATCGACCAAAAACCTCAAGAACACACACTTTTTCAAAAAATCTGAAAATTCTCAATTAAATTCTGTGTGTTTGGAATAAAAATTTGATATTTATATCATTGAATTCGTCTTTAAAATTCGCACCTTCGATCCAAATATCAGATCATTTCATCCACAGAATCAAAATCCTCAATTGATTTTCGGATTTTCAAAAAAAATGAATATAACAGTGTTCTAAAAAAAAAATGATTTCAGATTCAAAATTCACTCAAAATCATCCATATTAGGCTCTGATACCAATTGTGAATTCATATTTCTAGCAATTCAATCATATAGAACAATTCATATGAACAATTATCAATCAAAACACAATCTATTGAATGATTAAAGAGAAAAATATTACATTAAGTTCTTGGCTATCTTGGACAGCAATCTTCTTCTCTCTCTAGATCTGTCCGATTTCTTTTCTATTCTGTCCGATCTATTCCAAAATAGAAATACTACTTCTATTTATATACACAATATAACTATTGTGTATTTACAATAAATTCCCCTGAACTATTACAAAATATTGTTTTCAACTCTACTTATAATTGTACCCAACAGATGATTTTTACATTAACACTAGAAAAGCATTACATTACACAACACTTTAAACTAGGCCAAGCCAATAACACTTTAAAATTCAGTAAAACCAGATCTGCTAGCTGCTGTTTGGCTCTTAATAATGAGCTGTTGGTTACATGTCTAGTGTATATATCTATATATATTATGATAAAGGGGAACATCACATTTTGTATAATTAATATCTTAAAACAAATATTTATTTATTAATATTACATAATTTTTTTAGTTAAACCATATTAAGTGTAAAATTTTGACAAATTAGATACAATTATTATTTCATATATTTCATATGTTTTCATTTATAAATATTCTACAAAAGTATTTATTTTAAAATTTAAACTAATTTATAGAATTTAAAATCTACTTTTATTTTTAAATTTTATATTATTATTACTTATTAGTAGCAATTATAATAAATTATCAATTCTTAATATCTGAATGAAAATATGAATTGATATAGATTATACACTTAATAATCTAATCTATATATCTATAAATACTAATAAAAGAGTAACTATACACTTTTTTTTTTGTGAATACGCGTGTCATCACCATGAATCGATATGTGACATTTATGAGTTTTAAAAATAAAGAAATTTAATTTAATTCTATCCAAATCTATTATAATATACTTTTAAATTCAAATCAAATTAAACCAAACAAAATCTAATACTCTACTAATTTATTAGTTATAATATAATATAATAAAGTTTCAAAAATATAAGAAAATAATTACAATTCATAAATATTTATATAGTTTTGTTTAAAAAAATAATATTTATATCTTTATCTTTTAATTTATTATAATTTATACATATTAAAAATATCCGCGTAATACGCGGGTAATATACTAGTATTCTATAAACTAGGTGATCTTTCGCGGATTTGGCTTTTAAAATCAAAAGAATAGAAGAAAGCCTAAGTTATACCAAATACCACTGGCAGTGTACCAGTCGTAAATAGTATAGCTTGAAGCTGACCTCGGGAATGATCGAACTCAGAGAACGGCGAATAAAATCGAGACACCGATACTAGGATTATCACTAATATCTAGCCACTTAAAAGGGGGAAATGATGGATTACCTACAAACTAAACTAAACTAAACTACGAAATGCATGAATGCACCTAAGATCGAAATTAAACTAAGATACTTAAACTAAAATGAGAGATAAAGATAAACTATGATGATCTAAACTATCAAAAGCAAATAAGCAAGATAAAGATCAAATAATAAAAGCAACACCCACTTGGAATTGTTCTTTAGGACTTATGAAAAGGAATTAAGTGAATAAACACTCAGGATGTTTTAGTTGAAACAGAAAACAAGTTAGAACTAAATCCAACCGTTTTAACATTTAAAGCACAAATGTATGTCAATCAAATGCGTACAAGACAATTAAAGAACACATCCAGCTAATTTTAGGAATCAAGTATGGAGTTCTCCAGTATTCCCCAACCCCATAAAACTAGCGAAAACATGCATTTTTACGAAAGAATCAACCAACTAAAACTAGCTTTTAAAACCAAAACTTTCTACACGACAAGCGCTCAGAATCGGTTTTAAACATTCATTTTAATCGAACAAACACATATCATATTCATGGAACTTAAAGATCAAATTAACCCTATGATCACAATAATGCTAAGGATCAATTTCATGCAATAATTTCACAATTTATCAACTAGTTACCATATCATAATCACAATAATGCTAGAATTGGCAACAAACTCACAAATCACACAAATTTGATAAAGTTTGTAAAAATCAGCATTTAAATTCAATTCTCATGATCACAATAATGCTAGAAAATCAAACCTAACACCGATTTTGTCAATTCCAACGCATCAATTAAATCATACACAATTGAGACATACACTTTCCAACTAAAACATCAAAATCTTTTCATATATCCATCAAGAAACAAAATCCAAATGAGTGTTAATAAAACTACTCACTAATCATGCTAATAACAATAAAATAAACGAAATCTAACCTAAACAAAACCATTTCAGTAAGTTTAAGGAAAGATTGTACCAAAACCGTAGCTAAAGATGATGAACTAGGTGAAGAAATCGTAACCGAATGCTTGAATCACCAAGGAAAACCGAATGCTTGAGCTAATATAACCCTAACTATGCTTGAATAAGAAAACCCTACCTACACCTACTAATCGCACCTTAAACTATGTGAAAATTGCGGCTACAATAAGATAAAAACGAAGCTTGCCCTAAATTGATCGTTGCTCTGTTTTTATACATCTGACGTGTCGTGGTCACGACAAGATGTCGTGATCACGACCCTAGGTCGTGGTCATGACGTGTCAGATTTCAGCAAAATGCAATGTGGCTTCAGAGGAGATTGGCTAAGTCCGTAAATTCGACGTTTCACTTCATTTTCCATCCTTTTGGCAACCTGGCGGCTTTAAACCCCAAAAATTATTAGGCCGGCCACGGTAGTCATTGACGCTGATATTCATCATCCACACATTTCTTTTGAAAACATAAATATTCTTAGCTGAACAATCAACGTTAATATCCAGGATGTCCTTAACGTAGCTATAGATGTACCTAGTCTTTAAAATACAAAATAGAGATGGTTAGGATGGGTAGTTACATGTCGTCTTCTTGTGTTTAATAAACAAACTAGCTAGGATTCATATTTCCAATATATATATATATATATATATATATATATATATATATATATATATATATATATATATATATATATATATATATATATATATATATATATATATATAATCAGGTTCATCAGCGTACCTATGAGATTCCAGCGTACCCAGCGTACCCTAATGTGAATGATCATTCACATATATTTTTTTTGAATAAACATGTATAAGACAACATTATAAGACTTTTTTTCAAAAGGAGCAACATCATAAATCTTGTGAATGATAAAAAAAGATCATGTGAATGGTCATTCACACCATTCACATTGTGTGAAATGACCATTCACATGGATGACCATTCACATAAATATGCATTGAGCATTCACATAAGTTTTAAGGACACAGAAAGTGTGAATGTATGTAAAATTCATATATCATGTGTATAACATTAATTTAAACATGGTTATGAGAAAAAAACTTTAAAAAAAGTTTTTTAAGGTTGGTACCTTCGGGTGCACTTGATTTCGAGAGGTACTTTTTTGAACCTGACTCTATATATATATATATATATATATATATATATATATATATATATATATATATATATATATATATATATATATGTAGTATGTATGTATATGATATGTATGTATGTATTATGTATGATATATGTAATGTATGTATGTATGTATGTATTATGTATGATATTATAATATATAACATATATTATATATTATATATATATATATATATATATTATATATATATATATATATATATACATGTGTGTGCGCGCGCACGCATAGAAGATGCGTTTGTTTACAATTCCTAACACTTATAATCAATACATTTATATACGTATTCAAATAAAGTTTATTTTTCATTAAAAAAATATTTTCTTTTAGAAAAAGATAAAATTTTGCATAATTAAACTACCACAATAAATTAGGGAATTGCTAGAAACAAGCCAACCTACCAAACCCTAGAGCCATTAAAAATAGTTAATGTCATTATGATTACCACTTGAAAAGCCTGTTTATTCAAGCAAACATTTTTTTGGGTTAAAGTTAAATGAGGATTACAAGCTTTTATATCATTTGATGAAAGTATTGATTCTCAATGAAACTGAATTTAGTAAATAATTTATTTCTCTCATTTCCTAACAAAATGGAAATTGAATAAAGTTTTTATAGTCTTGCCTTTATTTTTAGGCAATTTACCTAAATATGAAATATGAAGCAAATCAGTACCATTTCTATATAAATCGAAGCAAAAACCGTCAGAATGTAAGGCAAAATGATACGAAAAATATATACAAAAGATGTCATATCAAATAACCCCACACTTGAGCATTGCTTGTCCTCAAGCAAACCTGCTCAAAAATAACCTAAGCTAAACCTCATCTCAAATAACTCTCTCAATCATAACGCGTAAATAGACTCGAAAGCAATAAAGATCCGCAAAAGAATGCATTTGAGACTAACAATGGCAAGAAAGAGCTATCCAAACTAAGAGACGCAAAAACTATAAAATAACATGTTAGATACTTTCGAACCTAGCAGCATGAACTAACACCTCACAAGGATTTCACTCAACACTCATACGTGTATAGGCTAATGTGTATATATGCACAAAAATCCACTCGGTGCCAAGCATGTCAACAATATAAGCATAGGCTTGAAAGTAAATCACATCTCCATCACATGTAATGAATACTCAGCACATAAAGGACTTATGGGATGTAAGGTGGCTAAGGCTAAGGGTGTGGATAATGTGGGAAAAAATGGGTGAAAACAAAAGAAACAGAATCGATCTGACAGATGAGAAGGCAGCCGAACACAACTAGAAATAACAAATCTAAGTACAAAAAGAACCATGAATAACAAATATAAAACTACATCTAACTATATACAAAACTGAAGCAACCCTCAACTATACAACTGCCAAGAACCAATGTAAAGCTGAAGAATTTATTATTTCTTTTTCTTTTCTTTTTTTCTTTTTCTCTTTTTTTATATTTATTTTTTCTTCTTTTTTTTATATATACATCTCTTTTCTTTCTTTTTCTCAATAAAATATCTCTGGATTCATTGATCATCTTAGCTATCATGACCGATACTCAAAAACCACAGTTTTTACTAAACTAGAATCGGCGCGCATCGACCAAGAGAAACAAAAACTGAATGAAAAAGTATCAAGGGGCCCCACAAAGCTAACATAAACTCAAACCCGTAGGATATATGCATCAAGGCTCAATAGAAAGATAAGCAGCTAAAAGAACAATAAAAATAGATAAACTAACCGCTGCACTTCAAATCAGATCCCAAATAAAGGTAAAACAAAAGCAAAAAGGCTATGAATGGCTCATAGTGTGGCTGTCACCGAACTGAAAAGAAAAAAAAGGCTCAAAAGGGGCTACTAGGAGAGAATAAAGGGTGAAAGATGAACAAAAGAAAGCTAAAAATGGGTTATCCTAAAGATGCCTCTATATGTGTGCCAAATTTTCTAAAATTGTGATTTTGACATGTATTTATATTCAAGTTCTACTTCTATTAGTCAACACAGGCATAAACACACATCAAATGAAAATGAGCATAAAAATGATGCTATACGACTCAAATACTCACGAATGAATGATAAGGGTAATATTTGTGTTAATATCATGCTGTTTCGGTTCAAAAATTCACAACATGCAATCAAAACGTCTCTCACTGTTCAAATAGCATCAAACTCACTAAGTTAGTCTCGCATGCAATCTACACAGAACAATATTACTAAAGAGTCTAATGCGTTTAAAAACGTGAGAAAAATTTAAAAATTGGCAAAAATTAGGATACACATGCATAAAATGCACTAAAGCAGGCTAACTTCGGACAAACAACTCAAAATGCCAAAATTATCATCCCACCCCACACTTAATATACACAGTGTCCTCACTGTCTAAAACAGTATGCATAAGTATGGGAAAGAACAATAAACAAGAACAGAAAAACTCCCCTGAATAGATGAACGCTGCCAGGTGGATCTGGACGATGAAGCTGAACTGACTGCCAGCGAACATCTCTGCCATGGTCCGACCTTACGAAACCAATCAATCACAACACAATCAGATCAGGATGTAAGCAGCAATAAACGATAAAATAAGTAATATGTACAGATCAAAAGAGCAAAAATAAAGAGCTGAAGTGTAAATGTTTAAGTACATAACCAAAAGATAACAAAAGAAAATGTCCAAGAGTCTAGAGATTCAGCCGAGGAGGACGTGTGCGGCGGCGATGACGCTGGTAAATCGTAGTGAATCTGCCACGAGATACCTCTGAAGAAGCAAATGAAACAGACTCTGAATTGGTGGGCTCACGCGGGATAGGCTCAGAAATGGGAAGCTGGATTGGGGCCGTGTTGAGTGGGATGAGAGGTCGAGTGGGGGAAACATAAGGCATGGGCTGACGAAGAGGAGAGACTGTCTCTGGGATATAAGAGGCATGAGCAACCCTAGTGCTAGCGGTGGGCGGTAAGGGGTCAGCAGCTACGTAAGGAGGGCTCATGGTGACATCGGGGGCATGCTGCTCATAATAATTCTCTAATGATTTTGTGGGTGAGAGGATTTGTAGTGTAAGAGCACGCATAACCCCAGGCTGAGCAGAAGTGGTGGCATCATCAACGAAAACAGGCCTCATAGGGGCAGTTGAGGTGGATGGTGCTGCGTCAGCATGCTCAATCTCGTGCTCTTGCTCGACATCATCCTCAGCATCTGGATCTCCTATCAGTCTACCACTCGGGGTCAGCATGTGCATTGATTTCAGCGTGTCTATGTCAATGACTGTGCGTGTGCCATCGGGATCAACTGTCAATCCTGCTGCAACAGTCGTGTCTGCAAAGATGCCTAATCCTCGTGCAAGTCTTGTGATGTACATCCCACCAAGTAAAGGACTACTCTTTTTCAAACTCTTACCTTGTAGGAAAAATGCAAGCCAATATGCAACCTGAATCATGCATGTGGGATCTAGCAAACGGTGCATAATCATTAAATCCCGTGTGGATACTCCTCCGACATGCCATCGACCCGCAATGCTAGATGACATAATACGATGAAGAATACGATGTGCTGGGTCTCGAAAGGCTGTAGCTTTCGACTTATGGGAGTCAAAACGACCCTCTGCTACCGTCTCCCAAAATGTCAATGCCTCAGCACCACTCACGCCATCCTTAAATGCACTATCAAATGATCGGTCTCTTACCTCATCCTCTGAATATATACCCATAGCAAGCACAAACTGGCGCAATGATAACCTCCTGTGCACACCCCCTAACCTAAATTGAAGCATCTCAACATTAGAGTAACTCGAACACTTCTCCTTAAATCTCACGGTGCTAAGAAATTCAAGTGTGAGCTCCCGATAAACGGGCTCATCAATCTCCAAAAGGTTCAGTAAAGCGGGAGGGTGTGCTAAGAATTCTCGAAGGCGAGCAGAGGTACCAACAGAGTCCATGGTTGTCCAGCTAATAGTGCTAGCGGGGTGGACAGGTCTATGGAAAAGAGACTGAAGCTTCTTGCGATGGATGGGATCCTGAAACTGCAACCATCGGTGGAGGTTGTTGTGAGGTAGTGGTGGATCAGGTTGAGCACGAGGTGGTGAGGAAGGCTCAGGGGAAGGCGGTGGAGTAGCTATGCGAGCTCGTGTTCTTCTGCGTGTCATACCTGCAAGATAAACACATATAAGAACATAACTAGGAAAGCATAGCACATGAACAACTCACATGACATACAGTGCATAATGACATTGGCTACTCAAGACTATTGTACTAAAATTAAAAGTTACTAAAAAGGAAGAAAGAAAAAACTAAAAGAAACGTATAAGAAAATGTGAAACAATAAGTGGCTTAGCAAAAGAAATGGCAAAAAGATATACAAAACCATTCCATTGCTAAAAACTATAGAAATAATCTCAACCTGTACAAATAACAATTAAAAAACATGGGGCTCAAAATAATTGAAATAAACTATGAACCAAGCTAAGATAAAAAAATAAAATAAAATAATAATAATAATAATAATAATAATAATAATAATAATAATAAAATAATAATAATAAAATAGGAACCGAGGCGATTAAAAAAAAATGAAATAAGAAGTAACTAAAATGCAAAATTAACCTGCTAAAACCACCCAAGAAGCAAAAACCAGAAGCAAAATATACACATAACGCAAGAAATTGACGCAAAAACTTGGGTTAATTCTGATCGCAAACATCAATTTCTATCCTAATGCACTAAAAATTGTCACACAAGTTTAGGTTCATGTTTATGTGTAATGGAATTTGAGTGCACACAAACCTATCTCAAGTGCTCAGATTCACAATTATTCCAACTCAAACGGACAGCAGCCTTTTAACACGAATCATCTCTCAATTCGTCAAGGGTTCAAAAGAAAGAACTTACAGCCTAAATGGTGAAACAGGGCTCAATCTACCAAGTATCTAATCCGAACAGTTAGTGAAATTTGCTAACCCTTAGTATTAAAATCAATTAAGAGCAGGCCCAAATCAAAATAATGAGCTTAACAAAAAGAATTTCCTTAATCAGTACGTGCAAGCTATGCAGCAAGTCAATAACTCAATTAAGTGCAGATAACCCTAAGCATAAAGACCTGCTCAATTAATCCAAAAAGAGCAAAACAAGCAGCCAAAGCATGAACCAGTGTTCAAATTACCAAGGGCTCAATCAGAGTACTTCGACATTGCAAAAGAATGAGCTGACAGGTTAAATCATGAATTCAGAGCTCAATTCATCAAGGATTTAGTTTAAACAATCAATGAAATCACAAACCCTGGTATGTAAAATCAATGAAGAACCATCTCAATCAATATTCATAACTGTAAAACCAAGGGATTCATCAAACCAGATCAAGCACTCAGCAAATTAGAACATAAACTAGGGCAAAAATCGCACATTGCTGCCTACTCAACCCCTACCATGTAAAATCAAACACAACTAACTGAAATGTAGCTAAAAACTTACGTCAATCGCTGCTCAAACTTATTAAAGTCAGAGTGGGAAAGCATTCGTGGCCAACAACTCGAGATTGAGACTAGAGGCTTTGTGCGAAACAGCTCTGTGTGTGGACTGGTGCAATGCGTGAGTGTGATCGGTGTTGTGAGCGAGAGCCTGGAATGGAGACTGGTGGAAGAGTTTAATGCGTGGGTCAGTTCATGTGAGTGGGTGTGCGATGCAGAGGAAAGATCGCAGGGAGAAAAAAAAATGATTTTGGGGGTTTTAGTTATGCGTGGGTGTGTGAGGCAGAGTCTGACTATTCAAAGGGTTTTGGGGGTTTTAGGTGCAGGTCTCGTGGGCAGTGTAGTGGTCACTACAGGGCTGGTCATGGGGAGGTAGTGATCACTACCCTTCAAAATTTGGATACACATTCAGCTTTGCAATTAGGCCCCAATCAGAATGATTTACAACTTTGATCAGAAATGACCACCCAAACACCATCTCTTTAACAAATATTGAACAATAAAGCATTAAACAACCCATCAATAAAGATCAACGCTCGAAACCACATGTATTCAACCCCACACTTATTTGAAACTAAAGATGCAAACGTGAAAGAAAGTTCCTAAAATAATCATGCTATGGATGGAAACTTAAACATCATAATGCATATCTCAATGTCTGTCATGCATAAGGATGTAAAGCACTTATGCTATAATGCAAACCATGGAACTAAAATGCAATGCAAGAAGTTAGCTAAAAACAAAATCTGGACAGATTGACTTTTTAAAAGTCAAACTGGAGCCAAATGATTATTACGCTATGCTAAGAAAAACCGTAAATATCGAAACGGAAAGTCATGTGACTCAAGAACGATATTAAGGTGAATTATTCACACTAATATCAAGAATTATTAACCAACAAAAAGCATGCAATTTAAAAATAAAGGAGATTCACTATGACTCAAAAAGTCAAACAGCAATGCTAGAAATTAAAACAAGAACACATGCTTCTGTATCAAGGCCACTAACATCAAATAGGGAATCCTAAGACACAAATCCAATGCAAAGGCTACTTATTCAAGCATGAAACTTCAAATTTTGAATAAAGAACTCAACACATCAAGCAAAACAAATTAAACATTAGCTATGGTAAAACCATTCAATTATTACCCCACACTAACTTGAAAATAAACCTCTAAAATGATCAAGACCTTAAAGCTTTTATTGCGACTCAAGATTCAACTTAAATTTAACAAAAATTAAGACTAAAATATAACTAAAATGCATGTGACATGTGCTAAGCAATTATGATAAAATTGAAGCTCAATGCATATCATATAACTAGTATATAGCACTATGAACAATGCAAGAGATAACTTATGATATGCAATTCAACTAAAACTAAGAACTCACTAAATGCAATATACTAGACTTAAGAGAAAACTCAGATTTGACTTTTAAAAAGTCAAACTGACTTCACTAATTTATTAAATTTTGCAAACTAAAACCTTAAATATCAAAACAAAAAGTCAAGTGACATAAAGACGATATATTTAGACATTATTTAAGCTAAGAAGTAAGAGAAATGAAGCTACGAAATGCAAGTAATTAAGAATTAAAGAAAGCAAACTAAGACTCAAAAAGTCAATCAGCAAATAAAAGAAATGAAACAAACATATATGCTTTAAAAACAACTCCCCTAACATCAAACTTGCAATCCTAAGATACATAATCAATGCAATGGGGACTTATTTAACCTAAAAACAATCAAAGACATAAATAAAAATGCAAACAAATCAGTCTTATAAAGACTTCAACTTATGAAACATGCAAGATCAAAATAAACAAACTAAATGTAAACGATACAATTAAGTAATTTTTATTGTCGGGGTGCCTCCCGAAAGTGCTTGTTTTTGGGGAGTCATTAGCTTGACTCGGCCACATGGCCTTTATTAGTCGAGAACATACCTGGGGTAATGGACTCATATCCGAGCACATCACCATCAACATGAAGCTTACCAGACTCTAACTTACTCAAATCAACAACCGGGAGCTTAGGCACATACTTTTGACCCTTTGTGCTTTCATTAGGCTTTTTCTTATTGCTCTTCTTCTTCTTTCTCTTCTCTTTCTTGGTCGGGCTTAGAGATACCTGTTCAGAAGAAACAACCAAGTCAGTTTTAGCATCTACAGTATGAGAAGAAGTAGCATTAGGCACAAATGTCTCGGCTAAAATTAAATCCTCATCACTCTTGAAGTGCTTGGGCACGTCATTCGTTAGCAAACACACAGACTCCATTGAATCAACCGCAACATTATGTAGCGTGAATGTTGCATTCTCAAACTTCTCTTCATTCAAATATGGCATCTTTAAAGTCAACTTCTTAACAGATATAGAAAGCAATGAATCGGTAAACGAAGGGTATAAAGGATCAGCCTCGGCCATACAGAATGTAACCTTCTCACCTTGGACTCTCAAAGTAAGTTTCATGGATAAAACATCAATAAAGGCTCTAGATACCTTTAGGAAAGGTCTACCTAAAATGAGAGGAACGGAACATGAACTACCCATATCAAGCACAACAAGATCGACAACAAACTCAAATCTGTCAACTCTCAAACCAACCCTCTCACAAACTCCTACCGGTTGCCTCAAGGAACCGTCAGCTAACTGGATATCAACAGACGGAGGTTTAAGAGGACCCAAGTTCAGCTGCTGAAAGATGTCATGTGAGATGACATTAATGCTAGATCCTAGGTCGGCTAAAGCATTACTAAATACGGCTCCGACAACTGAACAAGGAATGGTGAAACTACCAGGATCAACCTTGCCTTGGATGTATAAAGGAGGTGGGACATATGCGGTACTTTTTGAAGCGTTCAGATGCATCTCGTCCATTAAAGCCTCCAGTTCCTTCTTCAATGGGGGGAAAGGAAGAAGTAGAAGAAGGAACATCCTCGGTGTGCTCATCATCATGCACAGTGATGGCATTGACTTGAGCAGGACCCTTGTCTTTCATATTACCTCTTGGGTTCGGCTCAGTGTTGCTAGGAAGCTCACCAGCATTCCTAACATTCCTTGATTGAGCTAGCTGACCCACTTGCATTTCAAGGGCCTGAATGGCAGCTTGCTGATTTCTAGATAAAGCCTCTTGATTAACCATAAATTTCATCATCATCTCCTCAAGATTTGACTTTGCAGGCTGCACGGGCTGAGATTGATGATTCTGGTTTGGGAAGTGAGCGTTATGAAACTGATTCGGATTAGAATTATATTGAGAGGAAGAAGAGGATTGTCCTTGCTGATATCCCTGGTTATACCCTTGGTGAGGGTTAAACTGGGGTCTCTGCATAACATGAGGACGAGGATGAGCAAAACCAGGAGGTGGTTGAGTCTGAGCTCGAGCATAGTTCGGAGTAGGTTGGGCATATCGAGCCATGCCTCCACCATAATCTCCCGAAGAATAATAAACCTCCTCCTGATTTGGATAAGATAAGCTGGCTTGGCACTCATAGCCGGAATGGGGTCCACCACAGTGTTCACATCCTTGTTGTACTGCGTGTACAGCAACTGGGGAAGACTGTGGCTGACTACTCTGCGTGAGGAGATCAATCTTAGCTGTAAGTGCAGCTATGGCAGCAGCTTGCTTCGAATCAGAAGCCCCCCATCCAAAATACTCGCTTGGCGTTTGATTTTGGCTCATCACCAAGTCATCCAAGATTTCAACAGCCTCCTCAGGTGTCATTCTGTGTACCGATCCACTACAAGCAGAATCGATCAGAGAATGATACATCGGATGCACACCTTCATAGAAGACTTTAACTCGATGATTGAGCGTTAGATTATGATTGAGACACTTCATTATAGATTCTTTGTACCGCTCCCACGCATCACGTAAGGACTCTTCAGGCTTTTGCTTGAATCCTAGAATCTCACTCGTAAGCTGAGTGGTACGTGAGGGTGGACAAAACTTTGATAAGAACTGTGTCTCCATTTCATCCTAGGTATGAATTGAATTAGACGGAAGGGCATCATACCATGTGAGAGCACGTCCAGTGAGCGAGTACGGGAATAGCATTAATCGAATGATCTCTTTAGGGACTCGATTCACCTTATACGAACCACACGCTTTCCTGAATTTCTTCAGGTGTGCATAAGGATCCTCAGATGCTATCCCACAATACTGAGCATTATTTTGAACTAACGTGATGAGACTGGACTTTAGTTCAAAATTGACTGCATCAAACCCAGGAATGACAATGGCACCTTCCGAGTCATCGGTGACCGGTCGGTTCAGCTCAAGCATGGTGCGTCGGTCGCCCATGTTTGGCTCAGAAGAATTATCGGAGGGAGATAAAGAAAAAGATGAATCAGATGAAGGCGAAGAAGATGAGATTGGAGGTAACTCAACAACTAAATCTACATGACCTCTATCAGCCAGCGGAGGGACAGGTTGGTCAGTAGATTCAGAAGAGCTAGATAAAATCTCAATGATAGGATGAGAAGGATGGCGAAGACGGTTGTGAAAGGTTCTTTCAGGTTCGTTATATGGACTTACAACATGCGGATTGGAATTCCGAGTCATAAACCATACACAAACACTGAGAGGGTGGATAGAATAGATATAGGATGGGAAAGACAAGAAAAGAACTTCCAAGGGATAAAATCCCAAAAGAAGGATCGGCTAATCTACCAGCTAAACCTTTTCACAATATCTCTAGCCGTTCCCCGGCAACGGCGCCATTTTATCTTTCGCGGATTTGGCTATTAAAATCAAAAGAATAGAAGAAAGCCTAAGTTATAGCAAATACCACTGGCAGTGTACCAGTCGTAAATAGTATAACTTGAAGCTGACCTCGGGAATTATCGAACTCAGAGAACGGCGAATAAAATCGAGATATCGATACTAGGATTATCACTAATATCTAGCCACTTAAAAGGGGGAAATGATGGATTACCTACAAACTAAACTAAACTAAACTACGAAATGCATGAATGCACCTAAGATCGAAATTAAACTAAGATACTTAAACTAAAATGAGAGATAAAGATAAACTATGATGATCTAAACTATCAAAAGCAAATAAGCAAGATAAAGATCAAATAATAAAAGCAACACCCACTTGGAATTGTTCTTTAGGATTTATGAAAAGGAATTAAGTGAATAAACACTCAGGATGTTTTAGTTGAAACAGAAAACAAGTTAGAACTAAATCCAACCGTTTTAACATTTAAAGCACAAATGTATGTCAATCAAATGCGTACAAGACAATTAAAGAACACATCCCGCTAATTTTAGGAATCAAGTATGGAGTTCTCCAGTATTCCCCAACCCCATAAAACTAGCGAAAACATGCATTTATACGAAAGAATCAACCAACTAAAACTAGCTTTTAAAACCAAAACTTTCTACACGACAAGCGCTCGGAATCGGTTTTAAACATTCATTTTAATCGAACAAACACATATCATATTCATGGAACTTAAAGATCAAATTAACCCTATGATCACAATAATGCTAAGGATCAATTTCATGCAATAATTTCATAATTTATCAACTAGTTACCATATCATAATCACAATAATGCTAGAATTGGCAACAAACTAACAAATCACACAAATTTGATAAAGGTTGTAAAAATCAGCATTTAAATTCAATTCTCATGATCACAATAATGCTAGAAAATCAACTTGATGAGTTGATGATGAGACGAAATAGTTTTGTCTATTTCTTTCTTTAATATATGAAATCGCTCTTTGTCCTTTAATGCTATTATTACTATTTCTGTTCTTACAGAAATAATAAGGTAATAGGTTTGTTAAAGGTTTTTCCTTCATGGAACTTAATTTCATATATGTAGTCAAGAAACTAAAGCACAATACGACCTCTATGCTTTGTTTTTGATATTGATATTGATTTACTTGATTATAATCCAAAAAAACATTATTGTTTCATAATTTCTTGTTATATGTTTGAATCGTTTTGTGATACTAACAGTGTTTGGACAGATTGTTTTTGAAAGTGATTGGTGGAACTTTGAATTCAATTAACTAATAGGTGCAGTTTTTTTTGCTGTTTATTGGAAGTTGTCTATGTGTGTTCAGGTCTTTGTAACAACACTTTCAAGTTGTGTTCTTGTGCTTATTGAATGTTGTTTCAAATGCAAGTGTGTGGTCATGCTGTTGCTTATTTGGTGCAAATCTTTTTGTTGTGATTTTTTTTCCATTTTGGTTGCTGCCATTGGAAACTATGGCTGAAAAAATAGCACTTCATGGAACAATATCATATTGTCAAAAGGCTATTTGAGTTGGCTATACCTGATAAGTAGTAAAATGTTTTCCTATAACTATCTCTCTAACCAAACATTGTATTTTTTATGGCAGAAAATATCGGTAGGTCCATATGAGAAAACATGTGGTAGTTCCCAATGTGGCTTGAGAACAAGAGATGGAAGGTGTTGCTTCTGCATGAAGTGCCTATGCTACAAGTAGCCAGACAAATGAAAAAGCTGCTTCTTTGTAGATCTGGAGGAAGAGTGTCTTGATCGCACGCTCAATGATTTTATTGCACCTCTGCGAATTGAATCAACTTATCAAGCCAAGGAAGCCGGTTGGCAGGTAACTTATTGTTATCATTTTGACAACACCCATGACGTACTGATAGTAATTAATTTCAACATTAATTCATATATACAGTTTAATAAATTTAAAGATTGTTGATTTTTCATGTTAGCCCAGAGTTATATGGAGATGGTTATCCTAGATCTTTGAGTAGTTAACACTATCCGACCCCTACACTCCTCATTACCACACAAATCTTTAACCTTTTTACTCAAAATATAATAAATTTGAATATTTTTTAATTTATTGTTTTGCTGGATTTCAGTTTGATCTTTGAAGACAAATTAAGGAGTTTGGGTGACAAAGAATGTTAGAATTTTTCAATCTAGGAGAAGAGATTGGAATTGGTAAAGTTGACGAACAAAACCAAAACCAAAACCATCATCATTCTCATCATCATCATCTTCGAGATCAACAACATGATGATAGTCTAATTAGGTCTTACAGCTTGTATTTGATCAAGATTGAAGAGATTTTTATATTTGTACACATGTGAAAGACTGTCAATTACAGGTGGAATTATATTTGTACACGCAAATTTTTATTCTATGTAACTGCTTGTCTTCTTTGGTGATTCTTTCTATTCTCTGCATTAAAAATAGTAAGCATGTTTTATATATATATATATATATATATATATATATATATATATATATATATATATATATATATATATATATATATATATATATATATATATATAAGTTCTGCCTGTGCAGTGTGTGTGTTTGTGTATGTCTTGACGCTGAGATTTAATCTCGGATTGTACCTGCTGTCAAGCAGATACATTACATCAATAATAACATACATATGCTTGTGTGTGTTGTGTCTTTAGTCGACTACAATCAGCAGAAAAAGCATGAAGTAACACCATTAAATATGTATGATTATAGGAGAGTCGTGTGTTCAATTGAAAGTCATAACTTGTAGTATATAAGTGTGTGTGTGTGTGTGTTTTTATGTCTTTGACCCTGAGACTTAGTCTCGGAGTGTCCAAATTGATAAAAAAAAAATAGAACAACAGCAGGAACGTGTGTTTGTGAAAATCGAAAACTAGCAGCACATGATGTGTTTTGTGTGTGTTAGGCTAAGCTAGAATTTTAGAATTATATGTATCTATATGTAAACCACAGTTGGGTGGTGAATGGGTGTGACCCCGAGACATCTCGACATCTCGGGGTGAAGTGAATTAAAATGGTCAGTAGCAGCTTAGTGTGGTCATGAGTACATGTGCTCTGTAAACATTCATTCATTTATCGTCAGATACGTGTTCACCTTGATAAACAGAAACAAATCAGCAGCAAATAGAATACATATACACACACACACATATATATAGAGCTATTAATTGGCTGCCAGGGTGTTAAGCATGCTCCCCATTTCAAATGGAAATTTAATGCTAATTAAGCATTGTAACTTCAAAAAAACTAAGTTGGATTGATCAGGGTAGGTGGAGACAAATTGGGTTGATCATATCTGTGGTTTAGTGCTGAGATATACAACCTAATTCAAGTAATATGTCTTCGTAAAGTAAATGAAATATAGTCAAATTGAAACAATCAATGTTATCATCCTAAAATAATAAGTCATTACAAAAGTGATGTGTCAGTGTAATATTTCTCAAAATTTATAGTTATAATTTAGCATATTATATATTAACATAAACCATTTAGGCATTTACTAAGTCTGCACAAGTGTCCACTTAAATTCCTGTTAGGTGATTAATTATGACATGGTCACTTGACCTCTTGACCACCTAAGTTTGCTTTACGATTTTTAAATAGTGAACTTCCATGGATTAGGCCAAATTCTCTTAAAACTAAGTTACTAATTGTCTGTGACTATTAATATAATTATGTTGGTTATCACAGGAAGACAGGAAATACAACAATGACATGGGCCACATGGCCTACTTGGAAATCATTGAAATTTAACTTCCTTCCTGCCCTTTGGTGTGGCTACAGATTGTCATCACCTTTGAGATTTATGATGTGAAAAAGATTGTTGGGATTCCTTTTGGATATCGTGGACTTGGCAATACCAGTGAGTTTTTTCTTTACAATTTTACAATTTGCGTATGAACATTTATAAGATCAAGATTTATGAGTTTCAATACAATTTGTAACATCCGGCACTAAACCAGGTTAGCAACAAAGCCCTAATCTGTATTTAATAGCCAATTATAAGCTAATCAGTGGTCATTAGAAATTAATCAAGTGATTAACAAGGTTTATTAGAAAATTCAACTCAATTAGAATCAAATTCATCGGTGCGATGAATCGGGAAATCAATTAATCCGATCAATTTACGATATGAGGGATTAATTCAACTAAGTACATAATTAAATTATGATTAGTGACACTAATCATACACTAATACAATTACTTAACATTAATTATGCAAGACTAAAACAATTCATTACAACAATGCATTCAAAAGTATTTATGAATTTACAAGAAAAGGGAAATACAAGAATACATTTTAAATACTTTTATACAAAAAAAAATATATAAATACATGAAAATAATCCATAAAAATCTGGTCATAGGGTAGTACTACCCAAGATTTGATTTCAATTTTTAATTTCCCAACTCCATAACCTTTCATAATCAAATCTTTCACACCCCATTCTCCTTTCATTTCAACATGATCTTACACTCCACCTCCATTTGAAAAACCAAGACTTTGCCTATAAATAGAGGGCTTCCTTTTCATTATTTTCACACCAAAATATCTCTTTCTCTCCTCTCAAAACCGGATCCCACACACACACACTACAAACATTTTCATTCAAGTGTTCTTGGTGAACTTCAAGTGTTCTTGGTTCAAATCTTGCAAGAGTTCCAACTTCTTCTCAATTTCATACTCCAAATACATCAAAGTAAGTAAATACTAACTTATTTCATCATATATTTATGTTTATATAAGTCTTGCATAATATATATAATCACCAACAACAACAAGTTTCATAAAAACTCAAGTTTATAAGTTTCTAGTTTTATTTTTAAGATTGTTTCTTTAAATGTGTTTATGAATATATGAACACATTATAAAAGTGTTAATATTATGAAAACATGTGATATATATGTGTTTTATAACTTTTATAACTTTTACACAAGTAGTCTTTGAATAAACAACAAGAATCATAAGTTGTTGTAAGTTTATAAACTACGGATTTTCGGCAGAAAATTTATATCGACTTTGAAAAATCATAACTAATTCATAACTCAACGAAATGAGTTGATTCTTGTCTCAAAAGTTAGATCTATGTCTTAACTATAGATCTGTAATTTTTCATAATTTATTTTGGAGTTTAAGACCTCCAGAAATTATTTGGGAAACCGAAAGTTTGACAGCTCAAAAATGGCCAACATAGGGATTTTAACGAGCTTTTTCACTAACCTAAACATTTCGAAAGCCGTTCTTAATTCTAAAAATCCTTTGTATATAGTAGTTTAATGTCCTAGAAAACCAAAGTCTAAAACATTTTGGAGCTTGGTCAAAAACAGCCTCAAAGTAGGCCGAAAAACCTCCGAAAAAGCTGGAAAATTATATATATATATAAACTTGACGTTTTAAGCAAATTTTATTTATAAACTTGTAATGTTGGGTGATTTAAGACATAAAAATCTATAAATATGTATATATCACTATATATTAGATATATTAAGTCCTTATTATCATTTAGGACCCGTTTAATCTCGCTCGGTGCATCATCCGTCACTTTACGCTAAAAGCTTTTTACGTTAGATTTTTGCCATCGCAATTCCGGTGAGTTCTCATAGCCCCTATTCTCACACTGTTATGTTTTGGGGATGATATACATGCTTCGTTTTTATATGGACACGGAAATATTTTCATTTCTATTATGTATTACACATGTGGTTCCATTAGCTCTGATATCATGAACCGTTAATTACATTTATTTGTAAGCGCGAATATATTGTGGATAGATCTATTGGGAGTCATGTCCCCCACTCGGGTTAGTCGGATTGGCTAACAGCGGGTGCATATATATTCAACAAACGGTATTACGTATGGGAATACTGCACAGGGCAAACTCATTTTAAATTAAGCTTCGGTTGCATGATGGTTATATGTAATACATAACAAGGAATTTATGATTTTATAAATTCAATCTCTATTATTGTTGTCCATACGTGTCAGATTTACGTGTAAACCTATGAGCTCACCAACAATTTTTGTTGACGTATTTTAGCGTGTATTTTCAGGAAATTAAGGCAAGTAAGCCTTCGGACGTATTTTACTTTCAAGCTTCCGCATCCATGGAGTCGCATGCATGTTCAAAATTTACGGAGATTTAGCTGCATTATTTTGGATATCTTAATTATGTAATTAAATCTCTGTATTTGTGCGAACTTCATTTCTCGTATCAGACTATGTAAAACATTGCTATGCTTTAAAGCTTTAACAATGTATTTTAAAAATGTCCATATAGTGGTCGTTCATTATGATTATGGTTACGCTTCCGCACTTGTCACGCCTCGCTGCCAACCGGGGTAGCAGGGTGTGACACAATTCGTGTATGGCTTTTTGGTGATCATGGTTACAATGTGAATATCTATAGATGAATTAGAAGGCCAAGCAAAAGAAAGGAACCTGGAATGGCATGAATAAATAATGGTTCACTGCCAATGCACTTACTATTCAGGACATAGTAGTTGTTGCACTAGGATCACCTTTTGTTATTGTTATAATAAGTTGTAGAATTTCATGGCTTGGAATGTTAATTTTGATAGTTATCATTGTTCCATATTGTGATTTATTAGTTTATTTCATACATGTTGGTATCTTGACAGTAGCTTGTAATGGTGTTGTCATTGCAATATAAAAGAAACTTCCATTCGTTTTTAGTTGATAAGACACGAGACATCTGTAATTAGGTCTTACCCTGTCATTTTAATGCGAGGCAAAATTTCACCGTTGTGTCTTGCTTGGTTACTTGAATAATATATGTACCCAAGCTCCTATTTAGCAAAATATTTGTCTTTACTTTATCATCTGCTGCTCTTACACATTGCTTGTTTTGGATATTATGGAGAACATATTTTAGGTTATCTGAACATGGACCATAATAGTGAATTTTTTGATTTCCACTTATCTTATTTGATTTCCATTGGTCTTATTAGGTCAGATGGACATTTTTGAAGTCACAACAAAGAAAAAATGATTGTAATAGCTTACTTTCTAAAAGTTTGTACTTTTTCTTATAGAATAATGTATTCAATGTACATGTTTTTTTTCATTTATGTCATACAAAAAAAGTATTTCTATTATATAAATAAGTCATCGAAATAAATAATTGTCATCGCCGCCGCTTTGCGCGGGTACTATACTAGTATATATATATATATATATATATATATATATATATATATATATATATATATATCTTTTTAGAATTCAAAGAAGTAAAGAAAATGAACCAATGAAGGATTGATGTGTTATCAGTTATTAGAATGAGATAAAATAAAGATTTTAAAGCTAAAAGCTAATGATATGATATGAAATAATTCTGGACAGGTTTAGTTAAATTCTGAACAAAGATCTAAATATTTAAAGATATTGAAAGCGGGTCACAGAATTGAAAAGAATTGACCGAGATCAGAATGACAAATATTTAAAGATAAAATCCTGGGGATAACTCAGGTGGTGGATTTTTAATCTGATTGATAAAGACCACAGAACTAGTGAGTTATAGATATTCAGTGTTGCATGCTAGACTTCTGGTTGAGACATATTGTTGATGATAGATTAATTGACATTCATACATGCTCAGCTGGATTGTGACCAGTGCTCACCATGGTTCGGTGATGCCCTGTGGATCATGATAGCTATTTGATTTATCATTCCGCATGACATTGTATTTACAGTTCATTTCTGATATTGCTATGAGTTTATTGCTATCATGACCTTGATGACTTATGCTTTCATTATTGCTCGCACCTTTGACGTATCGATTCAGCTTAGAATGATTAGCCTTGACGGTCTATTGTTCTAGACCATGTTATCTCACCAGTTCTATTGAACTTGGTAATGACACTCCGATGTTTTGCCATGTTGATTTACTGGTAGCTAGCCCAGTATGTGGCTAATCCCCACAATTAAAGCGTGAGCGTGGCTTGAACATCATCCGACTCTATGACTACTATGTCTCAATCATGAGTGGCTGTAGCGGCAGTCAAGACATATCACGCTAGACCCATGATCCGCTTGATAATGCATGTAATCTGAAAATCTATATTTTCACTAAGCTTTGCTTACTGATGTTGTTTACACTTTTTACAGGAAAAGATAAAGGAAAGTCACATGTCGGACCTAGTTTTTAGGTCTTTCAAGAATCAAGTGAAGTTTTCATAGACCACTACTCAACAAACCTTTCGGTACTGATTGGCAGATGAAAATTGTGGTGGTCTGGGTAGATTGATTTGATTGTATGATGACATGAATTAGATTAGATTGTACCCTTTATAAGTTTAATTTGAAAACTGTAATTCTAAACTAAAAACGTGTGAAACTTAATCCTAATGTTTGTACTTATAATTTGAAATTCCGCAATATAATTACTCTATCTTAGTTATGATTGATATCGTGTTGCATGATGTGGGACCTAGACTCGTGACGACTGCCCCGGAAGGAGTGGCCTTCACATCGAGTCTTATATAAATTTCTGCGAGTGCTTCAAAACCTTTGTTACTATCTCACCAATCCTTCAAAATATAGTTTGAATGAAAATTATCAATTTTGATCAACGTTCAAACTCAACTCGAGTTTGAGTAACTTTAACACCTTACAAAATGCTTTGTTGAATGACTTGTCTATCACATGAGTTTATAACAAGCAGCTAAGCTCGAGTAACAGAATCTCAAAGTAATTTGACTTATAGGTAGTCAAGCTCGTGTATTGAAGAATCGAAGTACTTCGAGTTATACATAGTCGAGCAAGTTTTAAGTATCTTCAGAACATACGAGTGCTCTCTAATATTTTTAAAAAACATATAAAATGATAAACCCTCACACAACTAAACACTCCCATACTTGAGATTTGATTTTAAACAACTTCTTTTTACTAAAAATTTTCTTAAAACGCAATCAAAATAAAGAAAAATCAATTCTTTTTGTTCGAAAGTTGTGAATATCGAACATTTCAAATTCAGACCAGGAAAATCAGAAATTTTGCCACTAAACTGAAATTAAACGCAAGAATTAACTAAAAGAAGACTTACTCAAATGATTTCAACAATTAAAGCTCACGAAATTGGTGCACAAGAGTATGATTCAGCCGAAAGTTGTAATTTTTGAGGAGAGAGATTTAAAAGAAGAGGCGGTGTAAAAAGATTTAAAGTTAAACATCGACCACCTTTTAGAGTTTGGATTTCAAAAAAATCTCCCTAAATATCTCGGCTTATACCTTTTCCCAAACACCCTTAAACACACAAAAAAATAGCAATGAAATAATAACAACTAAAAAAATAAATAACTAAGAAAGTATAAAAAATAAAAAATAAAACTATGAAAGTAAAAAATAAAAATGTAAAAAAATCAACAAAGACAAAAAAAAATTTCCAGCTCTACTCCAGATATATGAAGACTTACTCCCCCTGCAACAAGTATCGAATTATTAACAAACTCCCCTTGAATCAAACAATTTAAACACGTTGAAAAAAATAGAACTTCCAATTAAGGAATAATGTGTAAATGTAGCTATCAAATCAATTTTGAACAATATACAGAGAAAACAAATTTAATTTGTTAAATTCAACATTCCTAACTCTAATACCAAGAAATTAAACCTTGTTTTATCTAATGTCTTGGTAAAACTGTCAGCATGTTGATATTCTATACGAACAAAATATAATTCAACAGTACCATTTTCGACATGATCCTTAATGAAGTGATACTGAATATCAATGTGCCTGGTCTTGGAATATTGAACATGATTGCATGAAATTGAAATTTCACTTTTGGAATCACAATAAATGGGGATTTTGTTAGAAACAAAACCATACTCACTCAGTTGGGTTCGCATCCACAAAACTTGTGAACAACAACTAGTTGTAGAAACATATTCAACTTCAGCAGTAAAAGTTGAAACATAATTTTGTTTCTTCGAGGCCCAGCTGACTAACTTGTCCCCCAAGGATTGCATATGTCCAATTGTGCTTTTTCAATCCAACAGACAACTTGCAAAATCTGCATAAGAATAAGAAGTGAGTTCAAACGATGTTTCCTTCAAATAACAAAGACCAAGAGCAGATTTTCCCTTTAAATAACATAGGAAATGTTTAACAGCAACAAGGTGAGACTCTTTAGGATTTGCTTGATAACGAGCACACACACATGTCGAAAACATTATATCAGGCCTACTGGTTGTCAAAAACAGGAGAGAGCCAATAATGCCTTGATAATTCGTAGCATCGATCGCTTTCCCATTTGGGTCCGCATGTAGCTTAGAATTTGAATTCGGTGTCATCGGTGTAGGCGTTGGAGTACAGTTAGACAAGTTATATTTTTTCGATAAATCACTAACATATTTAGATTGATTGATGAAAATTCCATTTCCAAGTTGTCTAATCTGTAATCCCATAAAGAAATTCATCTCTCCCATCATGCTCATTTCAAATTGTTTTGTCGTTATTTGAGAAATTTTTAACAATATACAGGATTGGTTGAGCCAAATATAATAGCATCGACATATACCTGAATTACAATAATATGCTCACCTCACCTTTCAGGAATAACGTAGTATCAACTTTACCTTTAGAGAAACCACAACACACAAGATAAGAAGTTAGAGCGTCATATCAGGGACGAGGCACTTGTTTTAAGCCATAAAGTGACTTTTCTAATCAATATATGTGCTCCAGATAGCTAGAATCCACAAAACCTTTAGGTTGATTAACGTACACCTCTTCCTTCAGCAACCCATTTAGAAAGACAGTTTTCACATCCATTTGATAGACTGTGAATTTTTTATGCGCAGCAAAGGCAAGAAACATCCAGATTGCCTTAATCTGTGCTATTGGTGCAAAGGTTTCATCATAGTTTATTTCCTCTTGTTGATTGTATCCTTTGGCCACCAAATGGGCTTTGTTCCTCACTACAACTCCACCTTCATCTTTCTTGATTTTGAAAGTCCATTTTGTTCCAATAATTGACTTGTTCTTATCTTTTGGTCTTTCCACAAGTCTCCAGACTTTTAGTCTCTCGAACTAATTAATTCTTCCTGCATTGCCACTATCTAATCAGAGTCATTTAAAACTTCTTTCACCGTCTTTGGCTCAATTTTACTTAAAAAGGAAGAGTATAAACACTCATCAGTAGTTGCTCTCCTTGTTCTAACTGGTGAAGACAGATCTCTAATTATCTGATGAACTGGATGATCCTTTGTCCATTTAGTCTCATGAGCCAGAGGTTGATAAGCATCCTGCGTATGATTGCTATCAATATACACATCAGTATCAGACAAAGATGATGGGTTAGAATAGGAGTCGTAGAGACTGTGTCAGCAGGATTTTCAATTGAAATTGGTGAAGTTGTATGAACAGGATTTTTTTCAGGAATTGGGTTGTTTTGATTTTGAGTATTATGGACAGAAGTTACAGGAGTTTCAGAATGTTAAGAAGTTTCAAGTGGAATTTGTACAGTAGGACTTGTACAATCAACTTCTGGAGAAGTAGGAACTGTTGCTGAATGTTCAGTATTGATCGTAGTTGGATTAGTTGTTATCTCAATTGACTCCATAGCAATAGGCCTATTACGAGCAGAATTATCATCAGTTAGTTTTAAGTTCCCAAATATTCCTTCTAAAAAGTTTCAAACAATATATCAAGATCAGAAGTTAAATCAATGTTTGAAAGTTAACAACTGGTTTTGAACCAGATTGTTCTACTACAGGAGATCTCTGAAGTTCGGGTCCTGAACTATTGTGTTCAGAAGCCATCTCAATAATTTCATCAAATTGAACGTTGACGCTTTCAACCACCATCCTTGTTCGCTTATTGAAGATAAGGAAATTTTTTAATCATTGTCATATCCAAGGAAGAATCCTTCACCTGCTTTCGTATCAAACTTACGAAGATTCTCTTTATCATTCAAAACATAACACCTGCAACCAAAATAATGAAAATGAGTTATATTTGGTTTGCGGTTATTGAGAAGCTCGTAAGGAGTCTTATTAATGCGTATATTGACAATGGATCTGTTCTGCATGTAGCACGCTGTTACAACTGCTTCTGCCCAAAGATCTAGTGGAAGATTAGATTGAGCAAGCATTCTTCATGCAACTTCCTGAACCATAACTTTCTCTTTTCTTCATTAGAAAGTTCCCTATCAGGCACTTCAGATTTTGATTCAGCATTGAAAGCAGCTTTAAGCACCTCGATGTCAATCACATTCTGTTATGCAGTCGTATACGCCTCTGTGATAGGTTGATTCTGGATAACTATCTCATCAGCCTCGTCTTCTTTATCAACTAGGACTTCATCATCTGACTTCCATTCTGGAACATCTTCTGGAATGAACTCCCATTCCTCAAGATCTTCTAGATCGTCTTCGAAGTCAAACGCGGCTAAGGCTCCAACTATTTCTTGTTCAACGAACTCTAATGCTTCGGGAGCCTTACCTTTTTCTTGACCTCCTCCTGAGCCCGATGATCCAGGCTCCCCCTGAATTTCAGCTTGCTGAGCAGTCTCATGTGAAAGATCTGCTAGCTCGCTGTCTTTCTTTTGAGTATCTGGGTCACCTCCTTCATCATCTCCATCTCTACGCCCCCCCCCCCCCCCTCAATTCATCGCCCCGGGAACTACTCTCCCCCTGAGCTTGAAGATCTTTCAATATTTGCTCAACTAGGGTCTGAAGAGTTAGAATTTGAGATTGCTGGGCATTCATGGTGTCTTTTTGGGCAGTCACTTGTTGTTGTAGCTGAGCATTGCTGCTCCAATCTAGAGTTATGCTGTTGAAGCTTAGTCACAGCTTTAGACAGCTGGAATAGTTGGACTTTTTGTTGATCAACTGTGGTTTTGTGTTGAAGGATTGGGAGTCAGCGGTTGTGGATGGTGGTGATGATGTTGATGGAGCGGTTGTAGAAGTGGATGGAGCTTCTTGAATTATTCGTTGACGCTTTGCTCGCTATTGACTTGTAATTATTGCTTCTTCCTCCAAAAATAATCTACATCACCTTCATCTTCGTCTCTGAGAGCCGGACGAGTTATTTTTCATCGGCTTACCACTAACCTTGATCCATGTCGTGCAAAATAAGTTGGTGGGTTGGCTTCTTCCCTTAGCTCTTCTTCCGAATTTGAATCGGATTCTGATTCGGAAGCTGTCTCTACAAGACCTTCTGCCTCCTTATGACCCTCTATGCTTTCCGTTGCAGCTACTGGAGGCTGATAATCATTAATTTGCCTGAAAATCTCATCTATATCGGTAAGCGGCTCGAAAATTTCATTAACCAGCTGATCTGATATATTCTCCTGAGCTGCTGCGCCTTGCTCAAAGATTTCTTCCAAAGTTTGTGCCGTCTGGTCAGTCTGGGGTCTCGATGTGGACGGCCCAGCTTCCGCTGTCGTTGATCTTGAACGAGGAACTTCCCGAGCAATCGGAGCTTGCTGTGTTAGTGCTTGTTGCTGTGGAGCTTCATTTAGCCAATCATATCCCTCTGGAGCGACAAAATCGGGATCGATGACTACGCCGAATAATGGAGCCACTTGAGGCCTCACTTGCTCTGCCCTTCTAGCATTGTGAGATTGGTAGTCTGCGAAGATTCGCTTATCAATGACGGCTACTACATTTTGTTCTGGTAGCGTTGGTAATTCTGGCAGAAAATGTCGTATGATCATCATAATGAACCGCAGATACATCAAGAATCGTTCACGGATTGGAGCTGAGATTTGGTGAACAAACTCTCCAAAGTAAAACTGAGAAAAGCGGTACGGCTTGTTATACACCAAAGATATCATTGCTGATTGTAGCTTAGACACCATTGTATCAAAACCGGCCTTCTTAGGTGCAAAGCAGACCATTATCACGAGCACCAGATAGCGCCATTGGCCAATAAGGCCACTCTTAACATACGATGCTTTTGTAATGTCTTGGGTGTATCCCATCTGCAGGAAGGCAGATTGTCGGATGGACGCTGGGAAGTCAATAGGACCATCCTCTTGGTCTATTGTCCCCAATTGTAGAATCGATCGTAGATGATCGGCTGAGAACGCAATTGGTCGGCCACCAACTGTGGCTCGCAGAAGCGTAGGAACTGCGATGCAATCCACTTACAGAGATTGTCGGAATTGGCGAACATACGGGAGTATGATCTGCGGGTTATGCGTGAGAGCATACGCCACCCGTGATTGTGACAGGAATTTTAACATCTGTCTATAGGGTTGAGCCTCTGCCAGCTGTAGATCAACAACCATATTCATGTTGTGCTTGTTAAAAAAAGCACGATCTCCCATATCTGCACACAAATCAAACACTTAAAATGTTAGAAATTAATTATGAATAATTTAAGTTATTCGAACTTGTTTAAATTCGAGCTTCGTTAAGTTTGAATTTGAACATCTTTGAACTTACTTCAATTCGAGAATATGAGTTCTTCGAACTTACTTAAGTTCGAACAGTCCTTTGACTTTCGAACTTATTTAAGTTCGAGAATTCTATTCGAACATGTCTGTCTTTGAACTTATAGAAATTTTTGACAAGTTCGAAGACCTTACAAGTTCGAACATCAAGAACAAGTTTGAAGCTTGTTGAACAAGTACGAAGTCGACAAGTTGAACATAAATACTCATGATTTAATCATTTTTAAACTTCAATTACCAATGAATCCAGTCCTAAAAGGTTCTAATCGAGTTTATTGAGGTTCCTTTTTAAGTTTCATACCCATTAAACATAGAATTGGAAAATCTATAGTTTTCGGTTATTTTAAACCAAAAATACACGATTAAACTCCGTGTAAACTCGCAACAAGTACTTACTTTTCTGTTTAATAGTAAACCTAAAGTGAATACTTTTAAGTTCGAGAGTAAATAGTTGAATCTTTGTGAAACGGGAATCAAAATCGAAAACCAGACAAGTTCGAGAGTAACTTCGAGATCGTCGGATAAGTTCGAGAGAAGAAGTTCGAATGTAGGTGCATTAAATGAACACTGTTAACCTATTTATATCCAAACTACTTTGAACTCATATAAAGTTCGAACTTACAGTAAGTTCGAATGTAACTTCGAACTTCGCTGATGTTCGAACTTGATTGAAACTTTTGAAAATTCTTGAATAAAATCCAACTTTTTCAACTTTTTCATTTGACGGAATTTTATTTTTCAACTTTGCGAGACATTTACACTAAGCAATATATTTATCACGCAATTTTGTTTCTCCAACTAAAAATGCATCCTAGTAACTTTGACCTTGTTCCTATTTATTAAAATTAAGATGATCTAAGCTAAAATTAAATAAATTTAAATAAATTTAAATAAAATTTAAATAAAGTAAAATTAAATTGAACTAAAAATAAATTTAAGGATAAAAATACACTAACTGAATATTTTTGTGTTGGTACACCCTGTGTGACGATAGCATTCTAAGATGTGTTGGCATTTTGTCTAAGTCATATTACAAAGTATTGGGTATTAACAAGTGTTTGATATATGTGTTTATATATGTTTGATAGTTATTGATTGTATGTTTGAACTTGATGTAATGTATTACAAGAAGTTCAAACATAAAATCCAAAGATTAATTCAAATATAAGTTAAATCATATAATCAAATATAAGTTGAACATGAGAAATTCGAATTTAACATGGAAGTAAATTCGAATATACCCTATAAGGCAGATTCGAGATTGTCAAGGGGACAAACTCGAATGGGCCTTGGTCCTGATTCGAGTTTGGCCCATGACAAACTCGAATGAGCCTCTATAATTAGGGATTAACTCGAATCATTAGTAGACTTTTGCAGAATTCGTGTGAGATTAAGCAAAAGGGCGATCTCGAGTTTATCAGTTTAGTGAGTGTTGTTTCGGAGAGAATCATCTCGTAGGTGCGTTCGTCGTCGTCCGTACAGCGTGTTGATAGTCTCCGTGTTCCGTGTGAGAGTTGTTTCCGTCAAGCCGTTAACGAGGATTCCGCACTCGTTGATGGTGTCGCGTCTAGATAGATCTGTAGAGTCAAGACCTTACAAGTGGTATCAGAGACAAAGGGGTGTTCTTCGTGTTCATAAAGATACATCCTAGGTTTCTTGACGCTTTTGGACGGTTTATCTCACAAGTTTTTGGATTTTTCGAGCTTATCAAATTGGAATCTGGGAAATACTTTATTGTTTTTTTTACGTTTTTGATCGAAATCAATATTTTTCTTTGTAAAAATATTGATTTAATCTGCAAAACGTTAAAAAATCGAGGTATTAGCCGTTTCTCGAATTTGCGGCGCTCGAATCTGTTAGGAGTCATTAGGGTTTTGCTTATTTTCGAGTCTAACCAAATATTCGCTCCTTTCGAGTTTGCTAAAGAGTGCTTTCGAGTTTAGTTGTTTCGAGTTTGCTTCGAGTTTGGACTAGAGTCGAATAGGGACATTTGAGTTTGACTAGGGTTCGAATTTGACTGTTATTCGAGTTTGCTTGGACCTTCGAGTTTGGAGACTTTCGAATTTGTCACTCATTTTCGAATTTAATTGAATTTAAGAACTTAAATCGATTTTAATCCCAAAGAGGTTTAAACTTAATTATATTCGAATTTACCTAAATTCGAAGGAATTATTTTAAATTAATTTCGAATTAAATTAATTAAGTTAAAATTCAATTACCTTTGAAACAATGACAAATCTGCAAAGGACTCTGGAAATGGATCATGAGGTCGGAGAAGCAAATACTCCGCCTAAGCTGATGAAACTTGAAGACTATTATTGGTGGAAGGATCGGTTTGCCGATTTTGTGCGTTTCAACGACATGCGTATGTGGATATGTATCGACGAGGGATACATTCCACCGACCGCTAAGATAGAAGGACGCCAAAAGGTTGTCACGTATTCTAAAATGAAGGACGATGACAAAAAGCTGTTTGAAGCTGAGAACCGCGCGTACGCTATTATACGAATGGCGTTACCTCAGGACATACTACACACTTTCCGCAATCAAAAGACATCGAAGGAGCTTTTGGAGACCTTGGAAAAGAGGTGTGAGGGTAATCCGAGGGTTCGAAGGAAGCGTATGGAGTTGCTGAAACAGCAATTTGCGATCTTCAAGGCTTTGAAGGATGTAAAGCTGGACGACACCATCACACGCTTTTATCATCTGCTGACAGAGCTAGAAAGTCATGATATCGAGTATAGCGACACAGAAAAGAATAATAAGCTTTTGGATGCCTTACCAGTCAAATGGGCGATGTACGTGGCCATGATAAAGCTTGATGAGGATAAGTACTATACTCAATCTCTGGAGGATGTAGTGGGAACGCTGCGGGCGTATCATTTCGAGTTACTGAAGGCTGAAACGGATTATGAACAAGTCCAAAATCCAGCAATGTATTTTGGAAAATCGCTTTCCCGTATGAGGATCTATCCTTGATTCATCCTCTATTCTTTTTCCTGATCTCGGCTTAAGTCTTTCAAACTTTCCAGAACGACCCTCTTTTCTTATTATCTTGGCTATAACCTCAGCATACGGGTCCTCACCGATATTGATCAGTTCTTTCCATGCTAACTCCTTCACTTCTACCTTTGGCAATGTATTAAATACTTTAAGCGTACGCCTCAGGTACTGGAGTCCATCTCTCCTCTTCAGAATGAATAGCTGCAGTTCTCTGTCAAAGAACCAGCTGATAATACCTCCTGAGAGACTTTCTGCCCTAGGAATTCTCATCTTCTTCTTCATCTTCGGCTTTTCTTTCTTTTCTTCTTTCTTGAACCACAGATTCATCAAATCAGCCCTGGATGGCTCCTTTTCTGCTTCTTCAAGTTCAGAGTCTTCGACTGAGGCTATTTTGATCTCATCTATATCAATCACATTGTGATTATCTCGCACATATAACTCCGTGATAGGCTGTGAATTGACAATCACTTCGTTGACATTATCGTCCTCGTCTTCTATCACTTCATCGTCAGATCTCCAATCAACTACATCCTCTGGTACGAATTCTCCTTCCTCCAACTCCTCTATCTCTTCTTCAAAATCAAAATCCATAACTTCTTACTCAATATCTCTCAAGGCATCTATCATTTCGCTTTCATAAGTCTTTGAAGAACCAGCCTGACCTCCTTCAACTCTACTTTGACTAGACTCCCCCTGAACTTCAGCATATAGAGCAGCAAGAAAATCTACTGGCTCATTCTCTTTTGGTGTATTGGGATCATTGCCATCGTCATCACCTTCCCTTCGCTGCTCCTCAGCATCTCTACAACTTGTCTTCCCCTGAGCTTTTAGATTTTTCATTAGCTGCTCAATAAGGGACCTCATTGTTCTGATTTCTGCAGCTTGATCTGCAACAAAAGTTTTAAGCTCAAGATTTTTTTCTTCAATCTTTCCAACATATTTCTTCAACTCAGCATTATCTTTGTCAACATTTGCGTTATGCGCCTGTATTTCCCCGATTGCTTTAGTTAACTGAAAAATTTGGACTTGTTGGAAGTCAACATTGCTCCTAAGCTCAGGAAACCTTTGATTGTCTGTGAAGGTTGATGAAGTAGATGGAATTGATTGGATGGGAGTTGGTATGATTGGTGAGGGAATGGATGTTTGAACAGGTGGTGATGGTGGCGGAATGGATGTTGGTTCTGATGGCTGAGCGGTAGGCATTTCTGGCTAAGAAGCAGAGGCTGATGAAGCTCCCTGCATAAAACGATGCCTTTTGGCCCTATGCCTAGGCACCAAAGGTGTTATTTCTTCATCCTCAAAATCTGAGTCGTCTGACTCCCTCGAAGCTCTTCTCTTTCTGGCAGCTTCATCAACAACTAACATTCTGGATCCATATCTGCCTATACGGACAGCCGGTTCCTCTATCTCTGTTGCTGCAACTATGTCTTCTACCTCAATCTCTTCCATTTCTTCCGACTCAAATTCAGAAGCTGACTCGGCCTCACCTGCTTCCTCAGGTTCATATTCATCGATCTGCTTAAAAATGTCTACTTCCCCAGATGGAGGCTCCAAGATATTTCCAACGAGCTCAACAGTAATTTCCTCATTGGCATGTGGTCCAGATGCCCAAATTTCTTCTAAAGTTTCGACCCTTGGATCAGAGACTGTTGCTGCACTTGACGGGCCAGCCTCTTCCGGCTCTTGCACATGGCTTGTTGAAGGCCTAGCAGCCTGAGTCTGTCTCGCTGACGGTCTTTGCCTCCTCCTTTGTTGTTGAGGCCTGGGCTGTTGCTGTTGCTGTTGTGGCTGCTGTGGAACTTGAACTTCCCCTGCCCAATTGGCACCTTCAGCGACTTGGAAATCTGGATTGACCACTACACCAAAGAGTGGTGCCTCCACTGGCCTAGCTAATGCCCCTCTATGAGCTTGACAATCTGCAAATATTCTTTTGTCAATCACAGCAACACTCTGAATTTCAGGTAGCTGTGGCAGATTTGGCAGGAAATGTCGAATTAACATCATCACGAATCGTGGATATAACAAAAATCTTTCTCGTGCCGGAGCTGTTATCTGATGAACGAACTCGGCACAGAACATCTCTAAATAGCTGAATCTCTGATTGTAGACCAGCGCGATCATCCCTGACTGAATCTTCGAAACGATATAATCAAATCCTGCTTTCTTTGCAGCAAAACACACCATAAAGACGTGTGCTAAATATCTCCACTGGCCGATCAACCCACTCTTCATAATCAAGGACTTAGCCACATCCAGGCTATATCCCATTCTGATAAACGCTGCTTGCCTGATTGCTAACGGAAAGTCAATCGACCCATTTTCTTGCTCTGGAGAGCCTAACTGCAACACTCTACGCAAAACATCAGCTGAAAACACGAGAGGGTGTCCAGCAATCCTCGTCCTCAATATTGTTGGAGTAACAGTACAGTCGACTTGTAGATGATCCCAAAATTCACGTACGTATGGCAGTACAATCTGAATATTATGAGACAGTGCATAAGAAATCCTTGAACCGACCAAAAAATCCACCATTTGGCGGTATGCTTGAGCCTCAGGCAGCTCATGGTCCAGAGAAATGACCATATTATGCTTTTGAATAAAAGCTCTATCTGCCATAACTGCACAATAAACAACTAAAATATTAGAATTATTAAAATAAACATAAACTTGGTTAAATTCAAATTTGTTTTATTTTGAACTTGTGTAAGTACAAAATCCAACACATATGAATTTCTACAAGTTTGATTTTAATTTTAAGGAAATAATTCGAATATAATGGTAAACTCGAATGACAAGTTCGAAACAACCCTAGTTTCGAATTTATTGGCTGCTTCAAGTTTAATGACAAACTCGAAGCCATGATCAAATTCGAGAACATGATCAAATTCGAACATGTCGGTTTGTGTGACAACAAAAATCCAAGATTTCAACCATTTTAGACTTTGAAAATTACATCCATTAGTCCTAATAGGTTCTAATCAAAGATATTTGTAATCAATTTGATGTTTCACCGGTTCAAAGTTTGTTATTTTGAAATACAAACTTCACACCTTTAAAACCTCAAAATCCGTTAATTTTGGCTCAAAGTGAGTCTAAAACCACCTAAATCTTGTACAATGCTGTTGATTATACCTTGATTTGTTAGTAGTCTCGAACACAAATGGACAAACACTCGACAAATAGTAGAAAACTCGAATACGGTAAAGTCGAAGGAATAAACTCGAAATCGCTCACAATAAACTCGAAGACTCAAATTCGAAGGTAGGTGATAATGACTTGTCACTGTTGACCTATTTATACCAACTACATTCGAGTTTGTGACATCTTTCGAATTTAATACCAAACTCGAAGGCCATGCCAAATTCGAGCATGCATTTCGATTTTACCTTAAAGTAGATTTTGAACTTGAAAATTTTGAAAATATTGAAAATCTTTGAAATAAATTCAACTTTTTCAACTTTTACAACTTTTTCGTGTAAAGGAATAAACTATTCCAAATCTTTTACCCTAAGCACTAGATTTTCACGCAGTGTTTTTTTTATTCAACTAGAATGCACCCTCAGTAATTTTGACCTTTTTCCTAAGTAAAATTAAAATAAAAATGAAATAAAAAGTAAAAAATAAAATAGAATAAAATAAGTTAAAGTTAAAATTGTGAACAAAAATTAAACTTAAAATTTACAACCTATACTTAACACTAACAGAATATGTTTGACGAGTATAGTCAAAGAAAGGTTCAATCAGATAACGGTGTCAAATACGCACTTTCAGTATTCAAACTTTCACACTTAGGAATTTTTTATTCCTTTGATTGTTTGTCGTGACATACATTTCTAGCCGATTGTTGGTATTATTTTCCCTTTAAACATGTTACACTTCGGAATATCCCTTGGCCTTTTTATTTATCAAGAAATTACCTTACGTGACTCATACATAGACATACTTTTATGATCCAGGCATACACACAATGATTATAACTTTTTGGTACTGCAAACTTTCTTTAAAAGGCAAACATCGGACACAGGTCTGTATTTACATACAACAAAGTGTCTTAGTTTGTCTTAAGGTTTATTTTTTAAGCTAGCAAGACAGCGGTGACTTCTGTACCGACGTACAACAAAGCGACTTATCTTGCTAACTCGAGTCAAACCAGAGGCAACAGGTCTTTACTTACGTACAACAGAGTTACTTGTTTTGACTCTTAACTCAGTATGATTTTTCGATTTTTCCATTTCCTTAAGATGTATCTGATGTTGCTATACATCCCCAGAAAGTTTGCATACCTCATTTAGAATCAAAGTCTGTATGTCTCTAACATAAAAATTAAGACCAATTGGTCATACATCTAAGTCAGTGACACGTTTGACTTTTTCTTGAATATTTTATTAGCCTTGAGACTCCCTATATGTATTATGCCTACCAACATATCAAACTGGATACTGTATAACACTTAGAATTTTAGGTGCATTATGTGTGAAAGCTAAAACACTTAGAGCTTGTATTAACTGTGCTAATTTTCGTCACTTTGAACCTAAGTGTCTAAGACTTAACTCATTTTCTGATATTCTCTTTTGTTTTGAACTTTTTATGGTTTTCTCTTTTTTTTCTTTTGTTTTTCATAAATAAGAGTAAGAAAATAAAATAACCTACTAACTTACTATAAAAGGAAACTATCCTAAACTACTAAACTTATTATAAAAAGAAAGAAAGACTACTGCTATAAAAGAAAATAAAACTCTACTAAGGTCAACTTACTCTGGATTACGCATTCCGTTTAGTTGAATCAAATACTCAAAACGTGACTTATCAAAAGCTTTGGTAAATAAATCTGCATTATTATCATCCGTTGCCACTTTTACCAGCTTGATTAAGTTCTTTTCAGCACAATCACGTATAAAATGATGTCTTATGTCTATGTGCTTGGTTTTATTATGCTTAACTGGATTATTAGTAATAGCAATGGTTAACTAGTTATCTATCCTAATAGGAGTATGATTATAAGTCAAACCATAATCCAGCAATTGTTGTTGTATCCACAGAACCTGTGAACAGCAACTACCAGCAGCAACATATTCGGCCTCGCACGTTGACACGGCTACCGAAGTCTGTTTCTTGCATTGCCAGGAAACCAGTCTCCCTCCTAGGAACTGACAACCTCCAGTTGTTGACTTGCGCGTCAAGCTACATCCTCCGTAGTCTAATCAGTGAACGCCTCCAATTCCAGATCGCCCTCCGCGTGATACCAAAGTCCCAGCTTCGGTTTCGACTTGAGGTATCGTAGAATCCGCTTCACAGTTTTCATGTGCATCTCTTTCGGATTAGCTTGAAACCTAGCACAAATACAAACAGCAAACATGATATCAGGTCTAGAAATAGTTAAATACATAAGTGACCCAATGATGGCCCGATATAACGTCGGATCCACATCAGTGTCACTTTCAGTACCCGGACCGAGATTGTGATTCACTTGAATCGGCGTGCTGAAATGAGCTGTCAGTTTTGTCCCTTCCATCCCGAAGCGCTCTAATATGTCGTAGACATACTTCGTCTAATGGATAAACATGCCCTACTTCTTTTGGTCAGCTTGCAAACCCAGAAAGAAATTCAACTCACCCATTGCACTCATCTCAAACTTTGACTTCATCACCTTTTCAAAATCCTTGCACATTTGCTCGTCTGATGATCCAAAGATGATATCATAGACGTACACTTGTACCAAGATGAAATGTTCTCCTTTTCGCTTCACGAACAGTGTACTGTCTATCCTCCCTCTCTCAAACTCGTTGTCTCGTACCACGCCCTCGGTGCTTGATGCAACCCATATAAAGCCTTATCTAGTCGATACACTCTGTCTGGATATTTCGGATCTGTAAACCCGGGCGGCTGTTCCACATATACCAGTTCCTTCACTTTCCCATAAAGGAAAGCACTCTTAACATCTAGTTGACAAACCTTAAAACCCTTGAAGGAAGCAAAAGCCAGAAACAAACGGATTGCTTCAAGCCTCGCCACTGGCGCGAACACTTCATTGTAATCGATTCCTTCCTCTTGGTTGAAACCCTTTACAACTAACCTTGCTTTGTTGCAAGTGACTATACCTCGATCATCTCTCTTGCACTTAAAAACCCATTTGGTTCCTATGGCAACTTCTCCTTGAGGTAATGGAACTAACTCCCACACTTCTAGTTTCCTAAACTGTGACAGTTCTTCCTGCATCGCTTCAACCCAAGAGTTGTCTTTTAGTGCCATTTTCACGTTTTTAGGCTCTACTTGCGAGATGAAACATGAATAGAGGCAGTTATGAAAGGACTCAGAGTCATTTATCATCCACAACAACACTGTGTTGTTATTTAAACTACTCCTAGTCCTCACACCAGCATTAGGACTTCCTATAATGCTTTCTATAGGATGGTTCTTGTTGATCCTAGATGTCTCTATCTCGTCAACTCTCAGATTATCTCCCAAATTAGATCCTATCTCTCCTAACGGGGGAACGACTTCAGACTCCACATTTTCTTCCTCGTGGATATTTTCCTCAGAGTTAGAAGTACTTGTCTGATTTTCGTTTGTAGGCACTTCAGAATCAGTAACTTCTGGAGATCTATCTTCAGCTGATGTAGGCTCGGTTGTTGATTGAAAAGTGGTCCTCGGAAAGCTATGACCCTCGTCATTCAGATTCAATGACGACATGTCCCTTTCGATAGTACCTGCATTTTCATCCAAAGGAATGTTAAATGACTCAAACAATTTGTCATAATCAAATAACCATTCCGGACCAGTTTGGGGTTCATGTGTATAACTTGTGACATCTATGTTATACACAATCTCTACTGTACCATTAGATTTATTAAAAACCCTTTTGTTTGGTGAATTTGGCACATAACCTAGGAAGTATCCTTCGTCAGCCTTTTCACCAAACTTTGGTTGATGTTTAGTTTTCAATAAACTACATGGTACCCCAAAAGGTTCGAAGCCAGTTAAATTAGGTGGCCTTTTATTCAAAACTTCATAACAGGTTTTGTTCAAAGATTTGACAGTAAGGACTCGATTTAAAACATGGCATGCGGTATTCACTGCCTCCCCCCAAAACATGGTAGGAAGCTTTGAATCCGATAACATGGTCCTTGCTGCCTCAATCAATGTCCTGTTTTTCCATTCGGCCACCCCATTTTGTTGTGGCTCATAAGGTGCACTATGCCCTTTGATAGGCAATATACACCAATTACTGTGTTTTTAAACTCTGTTCCGTTATCACTACGAATTCATTTAACCCTTGTTCCGTATGAATTTTCCACTTGGTCTAAGAACCCGATGTGCTTAGCAGTCGTCTCGTCCTTTGTACCTAGAAAGAAAACCCAAGAAAAACGTGAGTAATCGTTAGTAATAACTAAACAGTATCAACTACCACCTATACTCGTTTTGTTGATTGGTCCGAAGAGGTCCATATGCAACAAATCGAATGTGGCAGCTATGGAGTTCTGAGTCTTGGATTTGTGTGCCTTCTTGTGTTGTTTTCCTTTCTTGCACGGTAGACACTTATCCTCGAACTGAAAACTCTTCATTGGAACACCTTGCACCAGTCCATTTTTCGTAATATAGTTCATCTTTCTCAGGTGCAAGTGTGCCATGCGTCTGTGCCATAAAACCGACTCAGTCTCTGAAGCGTTAGATAGCAGACAAATTGGTCCCATCGAAGATTCCGACTTGTTCATGTCGAGCATGTACAACTCATTCTTCCTTGGAGCCCTCATCAGTATCCACTCTTCAGGTATTTTGAACCCCGACTTTAGCACTAACGCCTCAGTATCAGTGAACATCACTAAATTCTTTTTATCACAGATTTGAGATACACTAATGAGATTGTGAACCAGTTTATCAACGTGATAAACTTGATCCAATTTGATCGTCCCATTAGTGACCACTCCAGTACCAGTGATATTCCCTCCTTTATTACCAGCGAACGATACGAATCCCCGATTCCCTCCCTTGAAGTCTGCGAGTAGACTCCTTTCTCCTGTCATGTGCCTGGAGCACCCACTGTCAACGAACCATTTGTTGTTTAGACCTGTGGTTAGCTCCTTGGCATGATCTGATTCTACGTTGGCCATATTCGCGGCAAACTCCAGAATTGTCTGACCAGCTGACTTTTCTATCCACATCGGACTGCTTTCACTCTGACTGCTGTCCCTTGTGGTTTCCTCTGCCCCTTCACTTCCAGTCTCAGTCACTTCAGCCATAAAGGCTCTAGTGTTCGACTCTGGATGTGTGCTCCAGTCATAAGTTCCATCAAGCTGTCTGTCTGATGTGACATTGGATAACAGACCAGCTATATTCGCTTGACTGGTAGAACTACTCGGAAGATATCGCCCTTGTGATTGGTTTTGATACTGTCCTTGTTGATTCTGATACTGTCCCTGGTAGTTCTCAACTTTCGGTCTCTGACACTCTCTAGTGAAGTGTCCTAACCCTTGACAGTTGTAACATTTAACCTTGGACTTACCGAATCCAATCTTATTGTTACTCACATTCAGATTTCTTCCCGTCCTTTTGATGAACCTCTTAACTCTCTGAGTTACCATGGCCAGTTGCCATTGCAGATCCATCTCTTCAAGATCATCAGGGTCTACCTGATCGTATTCCTCATCCCAAAGTGCAGGATTGTTAATTTTGCCCTGAACGCAATTGTCGTAAGCGGCCACGAATGAAGCCAACAGATTCAGATGGTCTTCAGCCGATTTTGCACTCATAGGCATTTTTGAATATCCTTGAGATGTAGATGCCGGTGTAGCCTGATGCTGCTTTTCTTCTGGTCTAGCAAACCCTAAGAAAGCCATACTATGTGAGTCTTATGTCTCAGCCGGTGACGACGTCTCTCCCGAGAAGAAAGCTGTAGCTGTCTTCAATTCAGCTGCCACTGAAGGTTTTGATTTCCCGAAGTACATTGCAGGATCTTGAACTTGGTCATAATCCGTTTCTTTCTTCAGCAACTCAAAATGATACGCCCTCAGCGTTCCTACAACATTCTCTAGAGTCAGAGTATAGTATTTGTCTTCATCATGCTTTATTAATGCCACATACATCTCCCATTTGGCCGGTAAAGCATCCAGAAGCTTGTTATTCTTCTCAGTTTCACTATACTCCACATCGTGGCTGTCTAACTCAGTTAGCAGATGATAAAATCGCGTGACAGTCTCCTCCAGCTTTTCATTCTTCAATGCTTTGAAGATAGCAAACTGCTGCTTGAGCATCTCCATTCGATTCTTTCTAACCCTCGGGTTACCCTCACACCGTTTCTCCAATCCATCCCATAGCTCTTTTGATGTCTTCTGATTACGAAAGGTACGTAGTATTTCATGAGGTAATGCCATCCGAATGACAGAGAATGCACGGTTTTCAGCCTCATAAACTTTCTTATCTTCATCTTTCATCTTTGAATATGATAAGGCTCGTTGACGACCTTCAACCTCTGCAGTAGGTGGAATGTATCACTCGTCGATACAGATCCACATGCGCATATCATTAAAACGCGCGAAGTTGGCAAACCGATCCTTCCACCGGTGATAATCTTCAAGTTTCATCAACTTTGGCGGAGAATTTGCTTTTCCAACCTCGTGATCCATCTCCATAAACCTCTGCAGACTTGACATTGTTTCGAATATAGTTGAATTCAAACTTAATTAATTTAATTCGAAATTAATTTAAATTAATTCTTTCGAATTTGGGTAAATTCGATTTTAATTAAAGTTAAACCTATTTGGGATTAAATTCGAATTAAGTTATTAAATCCAGCTAAATTCGAAATTGATGACAAATTCGAAGGTCACTAAATTCGAGATTCCTAATAAATTCGAAACCCCACTTAAACTCGAAAGTCCCTTGTTCGAATTTAGAGTAAAGTCGAAATCCCCAAGCAAAATCGAACTGGCCAAATTCGAAGCAAACTTTTAAGGAAACTCGAAAGGAGCGTATTTTGGTCAAACTCGAAAATGAGCAAACCCTAATTTCTCCTTAACAAATTCGAGCGCCGCAAATTCGAAAAACGGCTAATACTTCGAGTTTTTCAAGTTTTTCAGATTAAATCAATATTTTTACAAGTAAAAATATTGATTTTGATCAAAAACGTGAACTACAACAAAGTATTTCCCGGAATCTAGTTTGATAAGCTCGAAAAACCTCAAAAACACGTGATATTCGCCGTCTAAATCGTCAAGAAACCTAGGATGTATCTTATGAACACGAAGAACACCCCGTAGGCTTTAATACCACTTGTAAGGTCTTCACACTACAGATCTATCTAGACGCGACACACACCAACGAGTGCGGAATCCTCGTTAGTGGCTTGACGGATATATCACACGCACGGAACACGGAGACTACCACGGCGTTGTACGAACGACTACGAACGAACCTACGCATTGATTCTCTCCGAAAACACACACTAATTGCTGATAAACTCGAGATCGCCTTCTGCTAATCACTAACACGAATTCTGTAAAAGTCTGCTAATCATTCGAGTTAATCCCTAACTATAGAGACCCATTCGAGTTTGTCATGGGACAAACTCGAATCCAGGCCCAAGGCCCATTCGAATTTGTCCACATGACAAATTCGAATTTACCTTCATGCTAAATTTGAATTTAACCTAAATTCGAATTTCACATGTCAACTTCTATTTGAATATATGTTTTAACTTATGTTTGAATTAATCTTTGAACTTTATGTTTGAACTTCTTGTAATACGTTACACCAAGTTCAAACATACAAACAATAAATATCAAACACATAAAATCACATATATCTAACGCCGGTTAATATTCAATGACTTGAACAAAATGTTAACACAACTTAGACTGATATCGTCACACAGGGTGTACCAACAATTAAATCTCAGATACACATGCATGATAATATGTCAGTATAAAACTCGTAGTAAAACTCCTAATAATCTCAGTAACAAAACTCAGTAAAAGATGATGCAAGTATAAAATAGATAATCGTACAGTTATCTTAGAAAAACATGTAAACTCACCTGACTCTGAAATCTCACTCCTCAAGTCTCGGTACCCTGCCCGTATCCCAACTAAAACACCCATTTCAACATAATAGAATATTTACTTGATTAAAATTAAATTAACCAAGGTTAACAGGGGTTTAAGCCCATAAATCATAAGCTAATACGATTCAAAAGAAATTCGGGCAGGACTCGTTTTGTTCGCACGACGTCCAAATCCCTGATTTAGTTTGAAAGTAAAAAGTTTAAGCATTAAGTATACTTTTCAAGATAATTGGAATTAAGTACATCAACTATCATCAATATTAAAAGCATAACTCACATCTGATGAGTCGGTAGGTGATCTCCCCAATTCTGAAGTATTATATTACTTCAAGCTTTATCAAAAACGACTTCAAATCCAGTCACTATGCTTTGGAACTCGAACCGGCAACCTCTTTGCCGTTACTACCAAAGAGTTTGATGAGTGAGTTACTAGATCGATATGGAGTGTATAACATACAACATGAAACAATCAAAGAGTTTGGGTATAAAGAGTACATGTGCAACATCTAAACCAAAAGTGTGTGGGAATAGAACCCACTCCAACAGGTCACTAGGGAGACTCGAGAACCTGCGCGTTGTCAGCCTGGGGATACCGAGACTAGACAACCATCAAACATAGGCTCAACAATAAAGTTTAATCAAGGAATATAATGATAAGTGACAAATGATTCATCCAATAATAATAGAAAGAACAATCAGCTCAAATGATAGTAACATGTTCAAGGCACCATGGCCATAAGTTGAGATTATGCAACTAAGTGCAAGAAATGAAATGCATCACATGATGCCAATATATTTGCACAATATAATAATGAATACAAGAATGTAGATATGTATGCACCACACACATCAATACTAGAACTCACAACAATAGGCAATGAATAACCTTAACGTAGCAATAGCCACCGATAAGCCCCTTGAAGCTCGATTTAGCACTTAGCTTCCCAAACCGGCAACCGATTCTACTTTTAGGTCCAAACCTATAAAAAACCATATTTTAAGTGTATATAATCTTATTATTATATTATATAATAAGGTTTGGACTTCATTTGGTGCATTTAACGCCCCCGGTTGCTCTTTCGGTGATTACCGACACTTAGTGCGTTGTGTGAGCTATATATGTCTTTTTCGGTTGTTTAACTTGTGCTAGATAATTGATTCAATGGTCATAGGAATTACTAATCTTGGTTTTAAGTATTGAATACGTATAACCCTTCATAATAAAGCCCTAAGCATGTATAAATAAGACTCAGGACCCGAAGTCGGACACCAAAAACTCAAGCACTTTGTACATGATTATGGATTATAAATATACAAGGTTTAATACATAGGGTGCAAATTGGTGAAGTATGTGGTCATTTATTTTCATCTTAATCACAATAAACATTTAAATATGATTAATTTGGCAATTTACTAAGTTAATTTATTTCCTTATTTATAAGGATGTTACAATTCCTCCTCCCTTGAAAAGATTCCACCCACGGAATCACGTCTGGGAATAAGTTGGGATATTTAGCATTCATCTCGGTTTTGGTCTCCTATGTAAGGTGAGACGATAATGATGCTTCCACTTGACGAGTACTAACTCAATCTCTTTGTTTCTCAACTTCACCACCTTCTTGTTTACAATAGCCTCATGCTCTTTGATATATATATATATATATATATATATATATATATATATATATATATATATATATATATATATATATATATATATATATATATATATATATATATATATATATATATCTATGTATATATGTATGTATATATATCTATATATATAAGCTTCTCATCAATCTTGACTTCATTCATTGGCACGGCTGAATCAGGTTCCACGAGATACCTTTTTAGATAACCGACATGAAACACATTGTGAATACCAGCCAGATCCTCGGGAAGATCAAGTCGGTAGGCTTGCTCGCCAATCTTCTCGATGATCTTGAAGGGTCCAATAAATTGTGGTTTATGCTTACCACGTTTACCAAACTGTAATACTCCTTTCCAAGGTGAAACCTTTAGCATCACATGATCGTCCACTTTGAAATTGACTGGCCTGTGCTTTTTATCACCATAAGCTTTCTGTCAATCTTGGGCTTCCTTTGGATGTTCTCGGACAATCTGAATATTATCGTGAGTCATTTGTAAGATTTCAGATCCAGTTTATGACTTCTCAGCGGCCTCATGCCAACAAGTAGGAGTTAAGCATCTTCGGCCATACAACGCTTCAAATGGTGGCATACCTATAGAAAAATGATAACTATTAATATATGTGAATTACACCAATGGCAAGTGAGTATCCCAACTGCCACCAAAGTCGATAATACAAGCCCGAAGAAGATCCTCAAGAGTCTAGATGGTTCGTTCACTCTGATCGTCAGTTTGAGGATGATATGCAGTACTGAGCTTCACTTTAGTACCTAAGGCTTCTTGAAAACTAGCCCAAAAGTGTGAAGTGAAACGAGAATCTCGATCCGATACAATGGATTTGGCAATACCATGTAGGGACACAATCTCGTTAATATAAATCTGTGTCAGCCGTTCCATAGTGTAGTTCTCATGAATCGGTATAAAATGAGCCGACTTGGTGAGGCGATCAACAACAACCCAAATGATATCGTGCTATCGCGAAGTAACCGGCAACTTGGTCATAAAATTCATGGTAATATGATACCCATTCCATTCCGGAATCGGGAGCGGCTGCATACTACCATACGAATTCTGGTGTTCGGCTTTAACCTGCAAACATACCAAACACTTTTTGACATAAGCCCCTACATTGCGTTTCATACCAGGCCACCAATACATCGTCTTCAGATCACGATACATTTTAGTGCTTCCTGGGTAATAGGAATACTTAGTATTGTGAGCTTCCTTCAATATCACATCATGGAAACCACCAAGTTTAGGAACCCATGCGATCCTTTAATACTTTCAACCCCTGTGAATTGTCCATAAAAAGATGAACTTGACCAACAAGACGCTCAGATTTAAGTGCAGATTCCCAGAGAATTTTCTATTGCCAAGAATGGATATCTCTGAGAATAGAAGGTTGTACTGTAACATAAGCAAGAATAAAATTCAAACTTTGTTTGCGATCTTGATACATATTTCGGCTAAGTGCATCCGCCACTACATTGGCCTTGCCAGGGTGATATACAATCTCACAATCATAGTCTTTGATTAAATCTAGAGCACGCCTTTGTCTCCTATTCAAATTCTGTTGATCAAAGATACAATTCAAACTCTTATGATCTGTGAACAACTTGCATCTCGTGCCATACAAGTAATGTCTCCAGAATTTGAGTGCAAACACAACAGCTGCCAATTCAAGATCATGAGCAGGGTATTTCTTCTCGAAATCCTTAACTTGCCGTGAGGCATATGCGATTACTTTACCCTTTTGCATCAAAATACAACCAGGCCCCTTACCCGAAGCATCACTATATACCACGAAGTCATCGTTACCTTTGGGTAATGCAAGTACCGGCACACTAGTCAACCAAATTTTCAATTCTTGAAAGGCTTTTTCTTGTTTATCTTCCCAAGAAAATACAGTATTCTTCCGAGTGAGGGAAGTGAGTGGGACTGCGATTTTAGGGAAATCACGTATGAAGCATCGATAATATCCTGCCAATCCCAGAAAACTTCTCACTTCAGCTGCATTCGTAGGTGGATGCCATGAGCGGATAACCTCTACCTTAGATGGATCAACCGATGCTCCCTCCTCAGAGATAACATGACCCAAGAATTGAACCTATTAAGATTCAAAGTTTACCGCTTGATAGGATTTAACATTTGATATATTTAATACTTGGTATGGTAGTTACATAAATTTATGTATTAGTATATACTTAGGTTTAAAATTTAAGCTTAATATTTGTACCTTCCGTAACCATAATTCACATTTAGAGAACTTTTCATAAAGCTTCTCACTGCGAAGAACTTCTAACAATTCATGGAGATGTGTAGCATTCTCTAACTCCATCTTTGAATAGATTAGGATATCGTCGATGAATACGATAACCGATTTGTCCAACATAGGTCGACATACTTGGTTCATTAGATCCATAAATGTAGTTGGGGCATTCGTAAGACCAAAAGGCATTACCATGAACTCATAATGACCATACCGAGTACGGAATGTAGTCTTTGGTACGTACTCCTCACGAACCCTTAGCTGATGATATCCATATTGTAAATCGATCTTTGAGAAGTATGAAGCACTTTGCAATTGATCAAATAAATCATCAATACATGGCATAGGATACTTGTTTCGGACGGTTACCTTGTTCAGTTCACGGTAATCAATACACATCCGTAGAGTCTCATCCTTCTTCTTTACAAGTAGAACCAGCGCACCCCAAGGTGAGGAGCTCGGTCTAATGTACCCCATGTCTAGCAATTCTTGCAATTGAGCCATCATCTCTTTCATCTCTGAAGTAGCAAGACGATATGGAGCTCGTGCAACGAAAGAGCTGCTCCCGGAATTAAGTCAATTCTGAACTCAGCTTGTCGATCAGGAGGCAATCTGGGCAAGTCATTAGAAAAACATTACCATAATCCCGCACCACTGGAACATCCAAAATTGTGTCTTTTCTTCTATCACATCAACCACATAAGTGATATATCTTGTACACCCTTTATTAAGGCATCGACGAGCTTTGGCATCCGATATGACCGCCAGATGAGCTTTATGCCTCTCGCCATAAATGAACAATCACTACTACAAATCGAAGCTAATGCAACACTTTTGATGCAACACATTTAAAAATTGTTGCTTTTTTATTTATGTTTTCTCCAAAACAACACATTGACAATAAGTGTTGCATATAATGATTTAATGCAACACTTTTTTTAAAGTGTTGCCATTTTACTAAAAAAATGCAACACTTTTCTAAAGTGTTGCATATTTCAATAAAAAATGCAACACATTTTTAGAGTGTTGCATTTATAATGAAAAAAATGCAACACATTTTTTAAGTGTTGCATTTATAATGAAAAAAATGCAACACATTTTTTAAAACATATAACATTTTTTAAGTGGTGCATTTATAATGAAAAAGTATGACACATATGTTTTTAAGTGTTTCATTATACTATTTTTTCTTATTTTGTAATTTTGATTAAAAAAATACACACAAAAGTTCAATGTCTGATTTGTTAAGATTAATAAAATACAAGATTTGATAGTACATGTTTTATTTTCTTTTAAAAAAAGAGTACACTTAGAAAATTGGTTACAAATTTAAAATATCACCGTAGCAATGACTGTTGGACCAACATCAACATCTGCTGCTGGTGCACTTGCACCTTAAAAATAAAACGTATATTAAAGAGTAGTAATAATTCGTGCGTCAAATTTTATAAGTATCACTATTTTAAAAATTTATAAGATACGTTATAAAATTTTAAAACCAATAATAAACTATAAGTTACGTTATAATTTATTTTCTGAAACCTAATTTTATTATAAGTTACGTTAAAATAAAATTATATCTAAAGGTATTCATCTAATTTTATTTTTTAAAAATAAAAATAAAACAAGGTAGTAAATTTACCCTCAAGGTTTGTTAGGAACAAATATATAGAGATGAAAACAATTATAATTGTAAATATAGAAGTCTAGGGTCAATCATGTAATTAGATGATAGTTAGATATTAGGTTAGTATAAATAGGAAAATTCCATAGGAATTTTAAAAGAGTTTGTCATTTCATCTTTGTATTTCATGTTGAGAGCAAATTCAATCATTCAATAAAAGAGCTTTGTATGTTAATATTGTGATTCACCTAGATCTATTATTATCAATTGGTATCAGAGCTTAGGGGGTGAATAAAAAAAAAATCAAAAATCTTGCAAGAAATCAACAAAAGTTCAACCGAAAAAGTCAAAATTTGAGCTGTGTTCTTCTGGAATTTTTGGAAATTTCCTACGATGGAATGAGCTGAATTGTGGATATGTTTTGAAGATCAACAAGATGAAGATCCAGTAAAAATTTCAAGTCCTAATTCGACACGAGCAGGGAGTAATCGAATTTTTAATTTCTGAAATTCGTTTTTTACGTTCTTGAGATCGATTTTTGGAATTTTTTTTGGATTGGAGTTAAAGGCTACAATTTTGAACGAGTCTAAATGTTATTATAACAAACAATTCCTAAAAATTTCAAAGCCTAATTCCAAATACGTTGAGAGTAATTTGATTTTGAAGTTGCTGAAACCATTTTTCTAACCGAAACAGAGCCGAGCCTTTCAAAATTCATAGAAAATTCTCTGTTTATCCAATTGATCTGATTTTTTGGTATGTTGTGCGTATAATATGCATGTTTATTGTCCTAAAATTTCAGATTTTAATTCCAAGAATTGAGGGAGAAATAGATCAATTTCAGAAAGTCATCACTGTGTGTGTTCTTGGTGTTTTCACTGTGTGTTTAATTTGAATTTGAGTTTTAGATGATGAATTCCAGATACATTTTGATGCATGATAACATATTGAGTTCGGTTTTTGATTTAGAGTTGATTAGTATACGATTTGTTTCACAACTCTAACATTTAATCGATCAATTTTACGTTTTTGTTAGATTTTGTGTTCTTCGTCATTTCTTGTGATTTCAAGTGTAACCGTTTTTGTTTAATTCGTTTTTGTTATTAAAAGTTGTTTGAAACTTGTTTGTGTTAATTCTTTGCAGGTAATTTGGATCAAGGAGAAGTTTTTTTGAGTGTGCGAGTTTTTTTTTTCTTCAAGTGTTGTGCAAGTTTTATCCTTCTTCATCAGAGTTTGGTCATTCTTCATCAGAGTTTGATCCTTCTTTACCCGAGTTTTATCCTTCTTCACCCGAGTTTTGTGCTTCTTTACCCGAGTGTTATCCTTCTTCACCCGAGTTTTGTGCTTCTTTACCCGAGTTTTATCCTTCTTTACCCGAGTTTTATGCTTTCTTTATAAGAGTTTGGTTCTTCTTCATTAGAGTTTCATCCTTCTTTATAAGAGTTTGGTTCTTCTTCCTTAGAGTTTTATCCTTCTTCATTAGAGTTTCATCCTTCTTTATAAGAGTTTGGTCCTTCTTCATTAGAGTTTTATACTTCTTCATTAGAGTTTCATCCTTCTTTATAAGAGTTTGGTTCTTCTTCATTAGAGTTTCATCATTCTTCATTAGAGTTTCATCCTTCTTTATAAGAGTTTGGTCCTTCTTCATTAGAGTTTTATCCTTCTTTATAAGAGTTTGGTCATTCTTCATTAGAGTTTTATCCTTCTTCATTAGAGTTTCATCCTTCTTTATAAGAATTTGGTCCTTCTTCATTAGAGTTTTATCCTTCTTCATTAGAGTTTCATCCTTCTTTATAAGAGTTTGGTTCTTCTCCTTAGAGTTTTATCCTTCTTCATTAGAGTTTCATCCTTCTTCATTAGAGTTTCATCATTCTTTATAAGAGTTTGGTCCTTCTTCATTAGAGTTTTATACTTCTTCATTAGAGTTTCATCCTTCTTTATAAGAGTTTGGTTCTTCTTCATTAGAGTTTCATCCTTCTTTATAAGAGTTTTGTCCTTCTTCATTAGAGTTTTATCCTTCTTTATAAGAGTTTGGTCATTCTTCATTAGAGTTTTATCCTTCTTCATTAGAGTTTCATCCTTCTTTATAAGAGTTTGGTTCTTCTTCATTAGAGTTTTATCCTTCTTCATTAGAGTTTCATCCTTCTTTATAAGAGTTTGGTCCTTCTTCATTAGAGTTTTATCCTTCTTTATAAGAGTTTGGTCCTTCTTCATTAGAGTTTTATCCTTCTTCATTAGAGTTTTCTCCTTCTTCATAAGAGTTTGGTCCTTCTTCATTAGAGTTTTAAACTTCTTTATCAGAGATTGGTCCTTCTTCATCAAAATGACATATGAACATTTTTCAAAGTCTGAGTTGATTGAAAAACTTATTGAATCTGAAAAGATTCGTAAGAACAATTACGACATTCTTATTCAGATTAATACTGATAAAGCTCTTGCTTTACGTGATGTATCAATACTGAAAGAAGAAATTCAGAGCTTGAAAGTCAAACAAAATTCTGAGAGTACTGCTCTTAATTTGAAAACATCTGAATTAAATAAAGAACTTGATGAGTTGAAACGAGAGAATCTTCATACTACAACTCATATGAAATATCTTTTGTCTGAAAGATCTGAACTATATAAGAAAGTTAAAGATCTTGAAGAAACACTTTAGAAGATAAATCAGATTGGTCAAAATTGTATTTTAAACAAATTTGAAGAATTTTTTGCTCTTGAAAAAGAGTTGTCTTTAACTAATGATTCACTTGAGAAGGAAAGACATGAGTTCTTACTGAAAGAACAAGATTTTAAAGCTAAATCTAAATTGTTTGAAGATGAAAGAAAGATGTTTTTAATCAAAGAACAATCTTTTAAGACTGATTACCAATCATTTGATAATGACCGAAATTCTTATTTGGTCATTATCAAAGGATTAGAAGATCAGATATTTCATCTCACCGAACAATTGAATGATTCTTTTTCTTCAAAAGAATTAGAGGTTAAAGATCCTTCAGTTTGTTCAAAATTTAAAGATGATCACTCTGATTTATCCACAGAAAGTGAAAAGAATCCAACTGAATTCTCTAAGTTTGATTCATCTTTAGATCTCAAACTTAAGTATTTGTTAAAGATACACACACAAAGGCAAAGATAAATTTATTGAACAACTTCCGGTTAAGATTCACACTGGTGAATATTCGAAGTCAAATTTTCCTAAAGTTTATGAAAATACTGGTCATTCTTATCAGAAAACATTTTCACAGAATAACACCAAGTATTATCAGAAACAGGCAAGAACCGGACAGATTTTCAAAAAGAAGAGTTCGCAAAATTCTTATCATTCAAGTTCAAGTTTCTTTAGAAATTCAGATATTCCATTTTCTAATACTCAAAGAAATTTATTCTCAGCTTTTGAGAAAGAAGGTGAAAGATATAATCTGCAATGGGTACCTAAACCCAAGTTTAAGTGGGTCCCAAAACCCGTTTTGAGATGGGTACCCAAAAGTGCTAACAAGTCTGGATCCAAATCAGTTTGGATACCAAAGACATCTTGATTTTGCAGGTTTAAAAGGTTTCTAGTCATATCAGACTAGAACCCGGACTTCACCTCATCAGACTTCTAGTTAGTACAGACTAGAACCCGGGCTTCATCTCACAAAGGTTCCTCTTCAAATCACTTCAGGACCCGTTCTTCATTTCAATAGGCTCTTGATTAATTTAGATCAAGACCCGTGCTTCAACTCAAATTGGTTTCTAGTTAATTCAGACTAGAACCCAGACTTCAATGAACCAGAGATAAAGGCTTTCAGTTACATCAGACTGAAACCCGAGCTTCCGCACCAAAGGCTTCTAATCATTCCAGATTAGAACCCGATTCTGAAAGATGAATCTTTCTGGAATTCCTGCCCTGCATTCAACTCTGATGCTGAATTGACAAATATGGAGTTTTATTTTTATAATTTTTTGCTCTTGGTTTCATTTTTATGAGTTGACTAACTGTGTGTGCTTATTTACAGTGGGAGTTTCAGACATTCTTTGACGATGACATTTTTTCAAAAACTGTGTGATTTTTCACGAAAATATTTGATTCACACATAAAAAGAAGTTTTGAGCGGAAAAGAAATATTTATTTGATTCTCTGAATATATCATTGAGATTAATTGATCTAATCTCTTTGATTTTCATAATCTCATTTCTTCTGAGATTCTCTTTGTTATAACTCTTCTAATTCATACCGGATTCTCTCGTTATGTCCCATGTACTAATTCTTTCAAGAAAATCTGATTGTTTTCATATCATATATCAGATTTTCCATTTCATTCTGATATCTCCCAAAATTATCTTAATATCATCTCCAATATCATATAAGTTGAATTTCATCATATCTCATGACCTTCAAAGCTGAAAATCTTTCTGCTGACTCCGATTATGCACGAATCTTAGTGATAGGCATAAATATCGCTTCTATGGTCTAACCAGAACCGGAAGACCTACCCAAGAAGCAAACCAACTGTAGTTTGTGTGGGTGAGGGTTCTTTAGGTCTATTAGTTGAGAAGTCAGTTATCACGGGATACTGACAGGGTCAAGCAGAGTTAAAATGTAAATGAGAGGGATATATTGAAAGGAGATGGTGGTGCATCAGATCATGCTTTTGTTATAAAGCTGACTGAATTTATTTCTCAAAAGTGAGCCGGAGGGAGCTTAGTTGAAAAATGCTGAGATCTGAGGGTTAAGAAAGGATTTGAAGAAAAGATAATCCTACCTACACTGTGTCGGCTGGGTAATTCACATAATCTATCAAGCCCTAGGCGACTTGATATTGAAAAAGACGTCATGGACCCAGTGACGCATGCACTTAACCCCACCAACCACTCAGTTATCTCTCAAAAGATTTCTGTTTCAATAATCACGGAGATATTGCTCATTTCTATCGATATATCATTTGGATATTAATGATATTGAAAAAAGGAAGACATTTGCTCCGGTCTCTCACTTCATTTGATGCACATTGTGTCTAGAGCTGATTATATACATTTTTAGGACACATCGAGTCTAACAGTCTGCGTGACTATAAACTGCTAGTCCAAAGTGACTAAGCCGGAACAAATAAGAGTGATTCTTTCATGATAAAGGATTTCACGATGAATATTTGGAAATCCTACCAGTGTTAACATCACGCCAGCGCTGAAAGTAGGTCACATAGATTATGTCTATTGTGCAAACAGGAATCCTATGTGGACCTGGACTCGCTAACTTATGATTGGATGTGTTACATTTTTCTCAAGTCAAGTTGAAAAGCTTTGACTTTGTTTGTTTCTGTTAGGAGAGAGTATCCATTTGAGGGGGAGTGATAAATTTGTTCAGAATAGGGGGAGATGACATATTTGAAAGAAAGGATTTCATTTTGAGGGGGAGAGAGAAAATTTGTAATATTTCTGAGTTGTAATTGTTGTTGTATTTCTGTCTGTATTCATGTCTACAATTGTAATTTCACTGCAATTGTGTCTCTGAAGATTATGCATGATGTTCATAATTCTTATGATCATCATGAGGGGGAGGTATTTCAGAGCCAACTGCTGAATATTTTGAAGACATTTACAACAACTACTGAAGACAATTGTGACAATTGCAGATGAGTTCAAGATGACAGATGAATGTTGTCTTTATTTGATCAAGGGAAAGAATCAAAGTTTATTCATGAATCAAGGGGGAGAGTCTATTCATAAGAAAAGAGAAGATCAGAGAAGAAGAGATATGAAGATCAGAGAGAGTCATTGAAAATGAAAGTTTCTTTGAAGATTCAGAGATAGAAGAGAAGAAAATAGAAAAGTTTTGAAGATCAAGTTTTTAAAATCTTGAAGACATTTACTTTGTTTAGAATCGTTGTGTAAAGTTCATGCTCTGAACTTTGATTGAAAAATTGCTTTCATCTCTAAGGGGGAGATTGTTAGGAACAAATATATAGAGATGAAAACAATTATAATTGTAAATATAGAAGTCTAGGGTCAATCATGTAATTAGATGATAGTTAGATATTAGGTTAGTATAAATAGGAAAATTCCATAGGAATTTTAAAAGAGTTTGTCATTTCATCTTTGTATTTCATGTTGAGAGCAAATTCAATCATTCAATAAAAGAGCTTTGTATGTTAATATTGTGATTCACCTAGATCTATTATTATCAAGGTTTATAAATATTACATTTATATCACTAGTATATAACATTTTATAAACCTAAACCTAAGAACTCTGCATTCCATATAGAGCGGCGACGTTCCATTATTCCATTCCAGAACCAGAGCGACCAACGGCACCACTCACCGGTCACCACCGTTTATCTCCACCGCCGACCGCCGCTCTAACTCCACCACCGACGGACGTTCCTCCCCGTTCTCTCTGCTCTCGGCGACGGCTCTTCCCCATCGATCTGCTATCTTCCCCGTTCTGTCTACTCGCTTGCAGCGCCTCTATTTCTAACTCCATAGCATTGTCGTTCTCTCTACTCCACTCTCTCGACGGTAAAGCATATATGCTAATCTCTCGATTTTCTATTTCTCTGTTATTTTCTTTCTAAGTGAGTTAGAAATGTTATATATGAATCCGTTTGAAGATGAATTTTTGCGTGAAAGGTGAAATCAATAGATGGTTATTGATGTTTTATATGAATGTTTGTGTTTGAAATGTGTTTTATGATTCATTACAAGGTAATTCACCTCCCCAAATGTCAAATTTTCTGTGTGTGCACTGCTGTGGGCTAACCTACGGCTGCCGTGAAGTTCAAGCATGAACCGTGAAATTAAATGTCTAAATTGATCAAGAAAATTGCATAAAATCTCATCCAAATCATATGCGTGCCTTTGTGTGGTGTTTAATTTGAGTTTGGAAGCAATTATAAGGGCTGTCAATTTATATATATAAATGGGACGCTGCTGCTGTGTTATAGAATAAGACTCCGAGACTCAACAGCGTGAGGTATATATCAATATATAGGTGCATGTGTTGTATGTGTAGAACATAATAAAAATGGACAGCAGCCATGGTCTTGAAACAGCCTTAAAGCTAAATATTTAATCTAATGTGGATTAGGCCTATAACAATAATCTAATGTGTATACCAATGTCAGGCTTGAGGAACTCAAATGATTTCTGGTTGAGATATTAACATTATGAGGAATCAGATTATGAAACTTAAATGTAAGGCTTGAGTTCTCGCGGTTCTTTAAACCCTAATATCTTACCTCTCTGCGCCGAAATCTTCCCAATTATTGAAAGCAATTACATCTTCACTTGTATCTAAACAGGCGTTGTACGATGGATATCGATGGAGATGTTGAAGATGCTTCAAGACGAGTACAAGTGCGGTTCGTTACGAAGCTTAAGCCGTCGTTAAAAGCTCCGACGACGTCGATTGCGCTTCCATCTAACCTCACCAGGATGGGCCTATCTGCTGTGGTTAATAACCTTCTTCAATCAGGTTCCTTTTCTACACTGTTTGTGTTTTTATTCGGTGCAGTTAGATTATGGGATTTTGTGGTTACTGGAAATTGGTTAATAGAAATGGAGAATGTATATATGGTTTTAGAAATTATGGATCCTTGATGCAGACCTATGCAAATCTCTCAGATGAAGCCTTACAATTAGGTCCACAAATCACGTGAGATTGAATAATCAATGGTCAAGCGATGGAACTCTACAATCTGAAGGATTAATTATTCGAAATTGGAATTGAGAGAAGCTAAGTAAAAGAAGATTTTTAGAGAAGAGATAGCTTAATAAAGATAGTATTACATTTTTTCTTCTTTTCTACGTTTAACTGTAGATTTCTAACAACGTCACCAATAATTGGGACACTGTCATGACAGAAACATTTTCTTATTTAGGCTCTACAATGAGCTCTTGCTGTGAAAATTACTAAAAGGGGTTTGCCTTGCTCAGTTAAGCGATGTATGTATAATTACTGGTTCAAAATTATTTGTTACATAAGTAAACAATCTGGACTTGCAGTGGGCTTATATGTTACTTATTGTAACATATACCTGCTTGGGTAAAAAAAGGTTAATAAATCGAGGGGAATGGTTAGTCAGATAACTTATAAATAAGATCATGAAAGACCATATGATGTGCAAGTCACATTGGCCTTTTTTTTATTAGAATAGACGATGATAAATAAACCATTTGACCAAGCCAACATTCTCTTATGTCATGCTCAATTTATATCATCATAGATGCCCAAGTGAGAATGTTTCGTGAGGCCGGAAGTAAATATGAAGTAACGGTAGTAACCTTATTATCACCAAAACTTGTTACTAGCAAGTGGCAACAGGCAAGTTCTTCATGAGCTTGTGTTTTTAGCTGGTGACAGCAGGGAAAGGGCTAGTAAGTAGTAATCTTCCTCCACTCTATGTAGTTATCGGGGACTTTTAGAATTTATACTATAAAATTATAAATCAAAGAATGTCCCAATACAAGTTACAATAAATTTGTAAATTTTTTGCTTCCCTTCAGAGTTCTAACCCTGCTACCATTTATAGTTTAAAACGGGGTTTAAAGCAAGACGATCTTCTCTCCGCAGGAAAAGAGTTTTGAGAATTTTAATTTGGTCAAGTTTGCTCAATTGGAAAGGCTTGTAGAAGAGATACGTTTTGGAATTCAGCAATATTTAGGATGAATTTTGTACACGTGTATTAGAAGGTATGAGAACATTTTACTTTATTTGTTGAATTATTTTACCTTTGAAGAGCATCTTTCAGACATTTTCTGCTTTATAATTTTTTTTTTTCAATCATTTAAATTACCAAACACACTAACAATATTGTGTGTTGGTTTTGTATGTTTCAGACTACGTTCTTTTGGAATATGCAAAGTCATGTGTAGAGCTTGCAAAGATGATGGAATGAAGCAAAGACTTCATATGAAAGAAATTTCAAGTCTAGGATATCAAGAATATACGTTTTGGGATTGTAATCGACTTTTTTTCTGTTGCTTGTACATTTCATTATGGTTATTTTTTGTTAGACCTTAGTATTGTTGGAATACAATTTGAATAATATGATATTATTTTTATTGTTAATTCATATTATTGAATTTGGTATTATTTTACAAATCAATATAGTAATTTATCGTATTTGTATTAAATAAAAAAGAATAAGAAAAGTGTTGCAATAGATTGATAATAGTGTTGCATTTACATAATGACAACATTTGATAAGTGTTGCATTTGATAAGTAAAGTGTTGCTATAAGTGGTAACAATAAATTAAAAGTGTTGCTTTAGAGTATAAAAAGTGTTGCATTTAAAAAGTGTTGCATTTATAAAATAATGGCAACACATTAAAAAGTGTTGCTTTAGAATACAAAAAGTGTTGCATTCAAAAAGTGTTGCATTTATAAAATGGTGGCAACACTTTTGAAAAGTGTTGCATTATCCAGTGAAAGTGTCGCTTTAGACCTAAGGCGACGTTGGCTAAGGTGGCACTACATAAAGTGTCGCATTAGGCCTATAGCAACACTTTTAAGGCCTAACACAACATTTTTCCCATGTTGCTTTAGGTTCATTTTGTTGTAGTGAATTTATCTCCCCTTGGCGAGATGAATCGGATAACTTGTTTATTACATTGAATAATCGCATCGTGGGTTGACAACCAATCCATCCCTACTATACATCGAACTCTTTCATTTTTATAGGGATTAGATCAATAGAAAAATTATGGAAATATAAGGTGAGTTGACATTGTAGACATTCTCAACAGTCAAGGACTGACCATCTGTAATTTCAACATCAATAGGAAATGGCAGCATATCAGGTTTAACAGATAGTTTATGCACAAAATATTTTGAAATGAATGATAAACTTGCACCAGAACGGAAAGTTGATTTCAACGAACAGGTTTCTCAGGCCTGAAAATACTGACAGTTCATGTGAAAAGGTTGTCAAGTCTGGTGATGGAATGGGTTCTCCATCAAACCACCCTGCTAAGTGCCCAACAGTTTCACATGAACATCTGAATGGAAAAGATGTTAAATCTGCAATCCTGAATCCCAAACCTGTCGTTAAGACAGGTTCTGGAATCAAGACTAAAGGTATGAAACCTATATCTCCATTCAATGTTGAATTCTTTGAAAAGAAATTTTCAAAGGGAAAGCAACTTGCATCCAACAGGGGTAAGTCTCATGTTGGAAGTAAAAATACTATGGTTTCAAAAAGTTTTCAAATGATAGTGGAAATTAGTTATAAATGAAAGAAAACCTTTTGTTAAAACCAAACATTATGACCATGATATCAAAAATCTGCAAAAGTCATCACAGCTCAGTAAAGGCACAGGCAAAGCCATTGCTCAACCTGAGAAAACTGAAAATAAGTTTTTCAAACCTATGGAAGGTCAGAAGATAGCTAAACTGCCCATATTTGATCTCTGTCCTCCTAAAAAGAGGAAAGAGGATACAGACAAAGTTGTTATTGTTGAACCTTAATAAAACCTGTTGGTCCATCTAAAATAAGTCATGTCTTTGCAAAACTTGTAGACAAGACCAACAAAGATAAATCAGATGTGTTTCTGAGAGTTCTTCTTTCAAGAAATCTAAAAAGAGAAAATGGTATAAATGTGGAAAGAAAACTCACATGGCCAAAGACTGTCCTGAAGCTGAGGACATAAGGCCTGTTGACACTGTTAGCACCAATATTGCTAGATCAAGTAGTGTTGGAAGTAACATTGTCATTGAGGAAAGTATCTCAGCAGATACAATCCAAATTGGAAATATAGTGTTGATAAAAGTGGTCCATCAACAAATGTTGATGAGGTAGGAGAACTCATCCTTGAGATGAGTTCCCCTAAGAACTAATGTTTTCTCTTGTTACTCTGCAAGTTAAACAACCAAGCCAGGTTTGGTACCTGGACAGTGGCTGCTCAGGCCACATGACAGGTTGCAAGGAACTACTGAATGACCTAAAGCCTGAAAATGACCCAAAAGTCACCTTTGGTGACAATGTCCAAGGATCCATAGAAGGATATGGAACTCGTTATGCAGGTTCTGCAATATTCAACAGAGTAGACTATGTGTCCAGGCTAAAACATAATCTTGTAAGCATTAGTCAACTGTGTGATGCTGGCTACAAGGTTAACTTTGCTGAGCACCTAAGGTACATACTGGATCCCCAGGGTAAAGTTGTGCTGTGTGCACAAAGAAAAAAAGGGGTATACATTGTAGACATGAAATCTGTTGATCAAACAACTGAGATATGTTTCATCTCAAGGAGCAATGCAGACCTCAACTGGTTATGGCACAAAAGGCGACACCTGAACTTCAAAAATATCAACAAGCTCTGTAAGAAAGAGTTAGTAACAGGTTTGCCTTCTATAACTTTTGTTAAGGATAAACTCTGCTCAGCTTGTGAGAAGGGTAATCAAAGAAAAACATCTTTTAAGTTTAAACATAATTTCTCTATTGACTCACCTCTCTTCTTAATCTATATGGACTTGTTTGGACCCGTTAATGTGTAAAGTCTAGGAGGTAGAAGATACACCTTAGTATTGGTTGATGAGTTCTCCAGGTATACATGGGTGATCTTCCTAAAGACCAAAGGAGAGGCTACCAGAGAAATTATTGGATTTATCTAAAAGATGGAAGTTTTGAACTCTGCCCAAGTCAAGCAGCTTTGAAGTGATCATGGTACTGCATTCAAAAACAGTACTCTTGATGACTTCTGTGAAGAAAGAGGAATTTCTCAAAACTTTTCAGCTGTAAGAACTTCACAACAAAATGGAGTTGCTGAAAGAAGAAACAGGACTCTTATAGAAGCTGCTAGAGCAATGTTGTGTGCATAAGGTCTCCCTTCATCATTTTGGGCTGAAGCTATCAACATTGTCTGCTTCACTCAAAACAAATCCTTAGTGGTGAAAAGGTTCAATAAAACTCCTTATGAGTTACTCAAAGGGAGAAAGCCAAATATAAGCTATTTCCATGTGTTTGGATGTCCTTGTATCATTCTGAACCAAAGGGATCAGCTGGCCAAATTTGAACCCAAAGCTGATGATGGGGTGTTTGTTGGATACTCAGCAGTTTCCAAGGCCTGCAGAGTATACAACCCCAGGAGAAAGGTGGTAGATGAATTCATCAATGTCACCTTTGAAGAGTCTGTAAGTCCTTTACTCAAAGTTGATCCTGAATCAGTTTCAGGAGACTTTAGCTTTGATGATCTTATGCATTCCAATGCTGAAGAAAAAGACTCTAAAGCTTCCGCATAACCAAGAGTGGAACCTCTTAACCATAGTGGACATGATGATGATTATATTGGTTCACCCTGTGTGAATAAGTGCACCGATATAGTTAATGTACCATGTCCAAAATCAATTAATGTTGATTTCCCTGAATCCTCTATTAATGTGTTCAACAACAATGGTTCATCCTCAACAGATGAACAGGCTCAAGATATCAGTGTGTCTGAAAATCATGAGAGTTGTTCTACAAGACCTGTTGTGAATGAAACTGATGTGCAAGATACAGAGGAATCATCATTGAAACATGATCCTAAGTGGATCAGATGTCACCCAAATGATCAAATAATTGGTGACATCAAAAAGGTGTGCAAATAAGGTGGGACAGTCTAGGAAACTTTTGTATGTTCTTAAGTTTTTGGGAACCAAAGAAAATTGATGATGCACTGAAAGATGCCAATTGGATCACTGCCATGCAGGAGGAACTCAATCAGTTTGAGAGAAACAAAGTATGGAAATTGTTCCTTATGCCTGAAGGAAAAACAATAATTGGCACCAAATGGGAATGGATGAGCAAGGTCATGTCATTAAAAATAAGGCAAGGTTGGTTGCTCAAGGGTATAGGCAAGAAGAATGTATTAATTATGATGAATCAATTGCTCCAGTGGCCAGGTTAGAAGCAATTCGTTTGTATCTGGCATATGCTACTCACAAGAGCATTAAGGTATTTCAAATGGATGTAAAGAGTGCATTTGTGAATAGTAAGCTGCAAGAAGAGGTATATGTTAAGCACCCTCCAGGTTTTGAAAATGAACATCATCCAGGTATTGTTAATAAGTTGGACAAAGCACTTTATGGACTGAAACAAGCCCCAAGAGCCTGGTATGACACCCTTACTGATTTCCTTATGAGCAATGGATATTCCAGAGGTAAAGTGGATACTACATTGTTCATAAATAAAGTGAAATCTGATATTATGCTTGTTCAAATCTATGTAGATGACATTATATTTGGTTCTACTAATGAACAACTATGCAAGAATTTTTCACTGCTCATGAAATCTAAGTATGAAATGAGCATGATGGGTGAACTAACTTTCTTTCAAGGATTACAGGTTAAGCAAACCTCAAATGGAATTTTTATAAACCGAAGAAAGTACACATTAGAACTCTTGAAAATGTTCAAATTTGATCAATGTTCTCCCATCAAAACCCCAATGGCAACCAATGTTAAATTGGATGTTGATACGTGTGACAAGCCTGTTTCAGTAACAGCTTACAGAGGTATGATTGGGAGCTTGCTATATCTGATTGCCAGTAGACCAAATATAATGCTTGCTACCTGTTTATGTGCTAGGTTTCAAGCTGATCCAAGGGAATCACATCTACCTGCAATAAAAGAATCTTTAGATACCTAAAGGGTACACTAGGTTTGGGTCTTTGGTATCCAAAAGACTCTAGCCTTGATCTAATTGGCTACACAGATTCTGATTTTTCAGGTTGCAGGCTAAATAGAAAGAGCACAATAGGTGGGTGTCAACTCCTTGGTGGAAACTAATTAGTTGGTGCAGCAAGAAGCAAAACTCAGTTTCCACTTCTACTGCTGAAGCTGAATACATTGCTCCTGGAAGCTGCTGTCGGCAGATCCTATGGATGCAGCATCAGCTTGAGCATTATGGTCTGGTATACAAGAAAACTCCTATTCTGTGTGACAATACCAGTGTCATAGCCATCTCACACAACCCTATCTTCCACTCCAGAACAAAGCATATAGAGGTCAGATGTCACTTCATAAGGGATCACATCCAAAAAGGTTATGTTGAGGTAACTTTTGTTCCCACAGAAGAACAAGTTCTAGACATTTTCACCAAACCCTTGATGAAAATAGGTTTAATTCCCTTGTGTACAAGCTGGGAATGTTAAATAAAAGTGACTAAGTGTCATTGATATTCAAAGGATACTTAAAGCAAAACTATCAAAATCTTAAACAACAGCTTTGACAGAACAGGTTTCACCAGTTCTGTACTTAGCCAGTTGTCTAAGGTTTGGACAAGTTTGGCAAGTAACATGTTTGACAAAGTAACAAGTCTTTAAAAACTAAGTTTCTCTTTCAAACCTGCTTTGTTGTCTAAACCTTAAAGCTGCTCACTCTGTATTCTATCATACAAGGCAAGCCTTGTAATCTGTTTAGTTATTGAACAGGTTTCAAATTGAAACCTGCTCTTAAACAACTGCACAGGTTTCATAAACAGCTTAAAAACTGATCAGTTTTAGATGAAATATATTCATCACAAGTTTGAACAACAGCCTTTAACATCAACTTTCAAATTAACTTTGCTTCACATTTAAGTTATATAAATTGTGTATTTATTTATCTTAATTACCTGCAGATAATGTGTGTTACGTGTTTAAGTGGAGAAAAAGGTCAAGTTGGTCTGACAAACGTGCTAACGTGGTACCCGTTACATCCCGTTAGTCATCATATTTCAAATCAACTGCCCTTTTCTCTCTCCCACTATCTCACATTCAAAACCTACAAATACCCACTATCACTGTTTCATCTTCTTCTTCCCTACTGCGACCCTATATATCCATACCCTCTGAAAAACCCTAACCCATTTTCAAAAGACTTAGTGTCTAAAAATTGTGCATTCTCATCCACTTCAACAATGGCATCCAACACCCCCCCCCCTTGTACCTGCATTCCTTGGTGATGATGTTGTTAAACACCTATCAGTCACCACCATACTAGAGCTTAAACTCACAGACTACGTGGCCAATCTGACCATTCCTAAGAACTATGTTGGGAAAGGCTATGAACCGATGGAAAAATTCTTGAAAGCTCACCCTCTGAACTATGCCATGACAACCACTCCTGGTGTCATGTATTAAGAAATGGTCTATGAGTTCTGGTTCACTTGTTCTTATGACTCTGCTACCAAGACCATTAGAGGAACCATTCTCAACAATACTCAAGTTGTTGAGATCACTGCTGCTCTTCTTCAGGAGGTACTTCATCTTCCTGTAGTTGAGAAATACGATAAACCACAGCCTGAAAATCGGCAAATGGCCAACCTGCTACGAGGTTGTGGTGTATCTGCACAAAGGGTGGGACTTACTCTATTTAGGAAAGAGCTAGCACCAACTTACAGTTTTCTCTTTGCCTCTATAGCGATGAGTCTAAGCTGTAAGGTTGGTTCGTTTGATCAGCTTAGCCGAGATGAAGTCCAAATAGCCTTGCAGTTTGTGGATGGGACTACATTGAATATGGCCAAGTGGATTATTTCCAATCTGAGGGCCTTTATGGAACAGGATCAATGTCCTCCAGCTGTAAGGTACCCCAGATTCTTAAGCCTCATATTCAAACATGTCTGTGGTGACAATCTGTACAACTCCCAACCATTCCTGAAGCCAATTGTGTTTCCTGTGATTGGAAACAAAGTATTTCATGCTCCAGTGTCTGCTAATGATCCTCCTCTTTCAACTCCAATGAGGAGGTTGCATGGTTTAGTGGAAGGACCTTCTACTCGGGAGGTGCATCCAACTCCTGCTCCCATAGGAAAATCCAAATGACGGACTAAAAAGGCAAGATGTGCATTGAAGTCTGCTGAAGCTGGGCCTGTCACCAAGAAGGCAAAAATAACAAAGTTTGCACCCTCAGTCTATGTGCCTGAGGGGGAACAGGTTGTTCCCCTAGGTTCATCTGTTGAACCAGAAGCCTTTGTGGCTAGTGGCACTGTGCCATCTGAGACTATGGAATAGGTTACACCTCCTGTTTCTAGCCCAATCTCCTTTCCAGTCCAAACACAATAACCTCCCACCTCTCCATCTTCTCCCATCTCCTACTCCAAGCAAAGGAAGAAATCCTTAGCCATAAAAAAAAAATTAAAATCCCCTCTGACCCTCTCAACAGGAGTCAGTTGCAAAAGAAGCAACCCTTGCTGCATTCTCTTCTCCTATTTCGGGAGAAGGTGCACCCACTATGGAGCCTGCTTCACTCCAGCCTGAGTCAACCCAGAGTTAGCATGAGCCCTTTAGTTCCTCCCTACAGGTTCCAGTTGTACACATGGAGACAACCACATCAACTATCCCTCCCTCTCAACAGGTTGAGGATATTGAAAGACAGGAGCCGTCTCCACTCTACACTGAGTCCACATTGTCCCCTACTCATATTTCTCATTCACAACCTGAGTCTACACAAGGCGCCAAAATAGTTGGTTCAGGCCCACCAACTGATTAGTCTTCAACTTCTACTCCTCATGATGCAGCTGTTCAATCCCAAACATCTGCTGAAGGACCAACGTCCTAGGCTGATGATACTCAGGGTACAGAACAACCCTTTGGTGAAGCCTTTCCCCAGATGCAAATTCCATCACCAGTTTTCACCACTGCTGATGTTGAAATGCACACCACTTCACCCCATGAAGAGATGCCTCAAAACCAAGGCACCATTGAAGGAACCACTCATGTCCTTGATGAAGGAGTCACAATCCCAGTGGTTTCACGAAAGGCCAACGACTCCCATCACCTCACCTCATGATGCATGTTTGGCCATTGCTGAAGGTATCATTGATCCCTCTAAGCTGGGTCACTTGACATTTGCACATGCCATGGAACTTCTTTCCACTGTGCCCCTACAATCACAAATTGAACCTACCACTCCTCCATCCTCACCTTCATGTCCATCCACTCAATCAATAAAAATCCACCCACACTCCTCCCTCACCAAAATATATTTCCTTGAAGAAACAACTTACTGTGCTGTCCAACAAGGTTAGTTTTTTAGAAAATTCCATGACCATCCTTCCCTCCACTATTACAGACTCAGTGTCTGCACAGCTTGCAAGATTTCTTGATTCGTTCAAGACTTCCTTTCCATCAACCTCTCCACCACCTGACTATTCCTCTCAGCTGCTTGCACTCACTTCACAGCTGCAACAAATCTCTACTTCCCTTTCCTCTCTCATCTCAAATCAACAGGACTTTGTGTCCAGCTTGGCAGTTGTTTCCTATCAACTATCAAGTGTAGCTGAAACCTGTTCAGTCTCGAAGCCCTCCACTTTAGCCTCTTTGAATACGTTAGTGGCATCTCTGTCCAACACTATGGCATCAGGCTTTGAAGAGTGCAAGAATCTATCAACATTACTCTTGCACAACTTAAGAGTCTGATGTTCAGTGACACAGACAGGGCAGCTATTCACTTCTTTCAGCCTCTGCTACTTCTCAATCCTCCTCTCTTGAAACTTGTCTTACCCAGTTAGCTGAGGTTAAGGACAACCTGGCCTTCTTAGTGCATAGCCTGGTTGGTTCAAAACCTATTCCCAAACCTGCTGCTGCCAAGCCTGTTGGATCCGTTCCTTTGGGCAGTACTGGTGTTGAAGGCTCTGTGCCATCTCCTTCAAAGGCGGAGAACAAATCTGCCTCAATGACCAAGTCTATGGGCGGGGGGGGGGGGGGGGGGGGGGGATCTTCATCTCCCTCTAAGGAGAAGTCAGCTTCAGTTGGCCACGCAGCAGGACATTTTTTACAGTTGGTGATGTTGCAGGTACATCAAATGTTTCTGAACAGCTGAGTATACTCACGTTAGCTCCAAGCCCTGCACCATCTAAGGGGTAGGAACCTATTCCTGAGGACAGACCCAGCAAAAGAAGACAGCTTGTCCTAGAAACATCAGAGGAAGAGGAAGAAACTGATATGGCCTTGTCCACAGCAGGAAAAGGAAAAGGCAAAGTTGTTGTGGACATAGAGGTTGAAAGTCAGCTCGAACTTAAATATGATAAGGCTCAGGCTAAAGAAATGAAAAATCCACTTGAAATCTATTATAAGTGGAAACAATTGAAAACTGAGCTATTTAAGAGACAAAAAGAGGAAACAACCTCTATGAAAGCTGCTCAAGCTTTGGCTGCCAAGGAGGCAAAGAAAGTAAAATGTCATCCTTGGTAGTGCAGAGGAAGTTGGAGGAGGCAGTCAAAGGGTCAGACAGTGGGAAGGAACGTGAGAAAGAGAAAAGCTCAAAGGTCTCAATGACCAAGGGAAAACTTGTTTCTTCTACTCTTTCATTAGTAAGAACCCAGTTCCATTTTGACAACCTGGCAAGAAAGAAGTTCTTTGACGTTGCTGAGTAAAGAATTGCCAAGGCAACGATTGTCAAAGTCGTTCCCATCAAAAGAAAGAATCAGCCCTGGAAGCTTCAAATCACAAGACATGGTGTTGAAAGCCCTGAATTGGAAGCATATTAAGCTGCTGATGTTGCCAGAATGGGATACAGGGAATGGGTTGAGTTTGCAGTTGCCCTAAGCAGTTCAAAGTCTGAAACTGCTAAAATAGTTAGGGCACTTGTAAAGAAACTGGTGGAAAAGGTGAAAGGGTTGGGCTTGATCTCAGACGATATGATCAAAGGTACTTCCAAACTGGAACCAAAGAACAAGCCCAAAAGATAGAAGAAAGATTCAGAACTTGAGGAGATAGTCAAGCTGATTGAACAGGGTTTTTATGCCACTCAGATTAGAGGTATGGATCACAGGCTACCTCAAGGCATAGAGCCTGTTGATGGAAAATTTTTGAAGATCCTGAAGTTGGACTATTCTTTGTGGACCCAATATCCAAGAAAATGTGCTTTCAAAGAGCCTCAGATCTTTCATGAGCTGGTGTCAAACAGATCATTGCCTTCAGGTTCATGGATGCTTTTGCCAAACACTCAAGATGGAGAGTGGAAATATGGAATCAGTTAGCAGCATGTCATCAAAGAGGAAAGCTGGACGGCCAATAGTTTTTCTTCCTCAGAGATGACGTAGAAGTTGTTCAAACCATAAGAAAAATGATTGTTGACCTGGAACAAGAAAAGCTTCTAAAACCTACTGATGACTTAGAATAGAGAATTGAGGAATACCAAGGCCCATCTACAAGTAATGTGTAGATGAAGAATGGCAGCTGACTATTAGTTGGTCAGGCTTACCATTATCTGCTCCCAACATCAACAGTCCAAAGTGTTGAAGTTTTCATTGTACATTAGTTATACTTTTTCATTGTACATTAGTTGTATTTTTTCTTTGTACATTTGTTGTTTCAGTCAGTATCAATATATAAAAATTGATCTTTTACTTTACTTCGATGTTGTATCTTCATCTTTGGAATTGTAATGTAAATGAATATAGTGATAACTGATAAAGTCAGCTTTAGGCTGGATATTACAAATAGGGGGAGATTGTTAGGCTCAAAAAGGCCTCAATCAAACCTGCTCATTATCATAGGGGGAGATTTTTAATCAAACCTGTTTGATACACTTAAAGGGGAACTTTAAGGTTTTTTTTAATGCCTTATTGAAACCTGATAAGTGATTTGCAAAATCAGCCTAAGTCTATTTACACTATACATTCGTTGTAACTTGGCAAATTGTCAAAACTGTCCATAGTTGTTGGACAAGTTTGACAGAAACTGTCTAAGCTATTCATGTCTGTTGAACAGTTTTGACCCAAGTTAAGTGTTCTGCTCTTTGTGAACAGAACCTGTTCTTTGTGAATAGGTTTTACACTTTATGGAATTTGTTTCCATGTCCTCATGTAAGGACTTGGAGGTAAATATCAGTTTACAACACAAGACAAAGTGGAAAACCAGAAGCTGTCAGTTCTGCCAAAGCTGCTCTGAAACATGAAGACAAAAAGGAATATCTGAAATGGGTGACAAACCATTTCTTATATCAAAACAGCATTACATGAATTGTAAAGGTCTAAAGTTGACAATCCTCTTTGAGGTAAAGCTATGGACAACAGAGACAAAAAGGAAAAGACAAAGATTCTACAACAAGTGAACAAAGCCTGACTTGTCAGACATGCAGAAAAGCACCTTGTCTTTTTGCAAGACATTCGCACTTTCTCTACAACCAATGAGAAGCTTCACTGACATTCACTGAGTGACTATAAAAGAAGCTTCCAAGGAATTAGAGATATCAAGAGAGACATCGATAAGTCCAGTACATGTATCGCAAAGGAATTGTGTTTTTCATGCATGCAAGTTCTGCTTTTAACTTAGAGTATAATATCTGAGTGTGTCTAAGTTGTTCCATCTCAAAGCTGTCTGTCTGTGTCTTGTAAAAACAGTGAGTGAACCTTAGTGAGTGAATTTATTGTAACTAGTCTAGGTGAGTCTTAAATGAGTTTAATATCTGTTGTTTCATCTCTGTCATCTCAGTTTGGATCATTCCGCAAGCCAAACTTGTTTGTAATTAACAAGTATTAATATGTACATACAAACATTGAGAAAAAGTGTGTTTTAAAGAATTAGTTGTATTCCCCCCCCCCCCCCCCCCTCTACAGCTTTCGTTAACATACTTGGGAAACTTGTTGGGATGTACAAACTTGGTCATAAAATCCATGGTAATATGATACCACTTCCATTCCAAAATCGGGAGCGATTTCATACTACCATACAGCTTCTAGTGTTCGACTTTAACCTGTAAACATACCAAACACTTTTCTACACTACATCACAATTCATACCAGGCCACGAATACATTGTCTTCAGATCAGGATACATTTTAGTGATTCCTGGGTGATATGAATACTTGGTTGTGAGCTTCCTTCAATATCACATCATGGAAACCACCAAGTTTAGGAACCCATATGCGATCCTTGAATACTTCCAACCCTTGTGATATGTCAGTAAGAAGATGAACTTGACCAACAAGACGCTCAGATTTAAGTGTAGATTCCCAGAGAATTTTCTGTTACCAAGAACGGATATCTCTGAGAATAGAAGGTTGTTGTAACATAAGAAAGAATATAATTCAAATTTTGTTTGCGATCTTGATACATCTTTCGGCTAAGTGCATCCGCCACTACATTGGCCTTGCCAGGGTGATATACAATCTCACAATCATAGTCTTTGATCAAACTCAAGAGCACGCCTTTGTCTCATATTCAAATTTTGTTGATCAAAGATATATTTCAAACTCTTATGATCTGTGTACAGCTTGCATCTCGTGCCTTACAAGTAATGTCTCCACAATTTGAGTGCCAGCACAACAACTGCCAATTCAAGATCATGAGCAGGGTATTTCTTCTTGAAATCCTTAAGTTGTCGTGAGGCATATGCGATTACTTTACCCTTTTGCATCAAAACACAACCAAGCCCTATACCCGAAGCATCACTGTATACCACGAAGTCATTGTTACCTTCGGGTAATGCAAGTACCCGCGCACTAGTCAACCAAAGTTTCAATTCTTGAAAGGCTTTCTCTTGTTTATGTTCCCAAGAAAATACAACATTCTTCCGAGTGAGGGAAGTGAGTGGGACTGCGATTTTAGAGAAATCACGTATGAAGCATCGATAAAATCCGGCCAATCCCAAAAAACTTCTCTCTTCAGCTGCATTCGTAGGTGGCTGCCATGAGCGGATAGCCTCCACCTTAGACGGATCAACCGATACTCCCTCCTCAGTGATAACATGACCCGAGAATTGAACCTATTAAGATTCAGAGTTTAGCGCTTGATAAGATTTTACATTTGATTTAATACTTGGTATGGTGGTTACATAAGTTATGTATTACTATATACTTAGGTTTAAAATTTAAGCTTGAGATTTGTACCTTCCGTAACCAGAATTCGCAGTTTAGAGAACTTTGCATAAAGCTGCTCACTGCGAAGAACTTCTAACAATTCACGGAGATGTGTAGCATGCTCTAACTCCGTCTTTGAATAGATTAGGATATTATCGATGAATACGATAACCGATTTGTCCAACATAGGTCGGCATACTCGGTTCATTAGATCGATAAATGCAGTTGGGGCGTTCCTAAGACCAAAAGGCATTACCATGAACTCATAATGACCATACCGAGTACGGAATGCAGTCTTTGGTACGTCCTCCTCACGAACCCTTAGTTGATGATATCCGGATCGTAAATCGATCTTTGAGAAGTATTAGGCACCTTGCAATTGGTCGAATAAATCATCGATATGTGGCAAAGGATACTTGTTTCGGACGGTTACCTTGTTAGTTCACGGTAATCAATACACATCCGTAGATTCCCATCCTTCTTTTTTACTAATAGAACCCTAGTACTCAAACACGTGACCCAAATATCCCAAAAACACTAACCCTACTCGAATCGCGCTCGCGCTCACTGGATCTCGGTCGAGATCCCCATTGTGGTCGTGCTCGTCTCGACGCGGCCCTAGCTCGACTTTTAACCGCCTGTGACCTATCGCGCCCCGCGCTCATGGCATCGCTGTCTGAGCTCGTCTCAAGAACATCGTGGCCCATATAGTGGTCGTGCTCACGGTCGAACAGAACCAATATGCTCTGTTTTCTCACAAACCAGGGAATTAACCCCAGACCGATTTCCAATTCGATAAGCTCGTTTAGTTTACTTCGAATTTACTCAGTATCATATCTAAACCCAGTTCAATCATCCTTTAACAATTAACAACTCATAATTCAAGATTTGATGTTCAAACTTACCTCAATTTTGGTGAACCAAGTTGATAACGAATTTGTAGCTTAAATCACCAGTTATAGCTTCCCTTGTTGCTGGAAACACTCACACATAACACACACTTAAGGATTCTGATTTGGTGAAGGAAGTAATGAAAGAAAGTAGGCAAGAAGCTCATTATATATACGTTTTGGTTATAACTCAGTTCGATACCCAATATCTAATCCCGTTATTATAACATCCCGAAATTTTGAATTTTGTAAAATATATATATTATGACTTAAAAAGCGTTTTAATGGATTGTTATGGTTTGATAAATTTCATTATATATATATTTATATGATAATAATGACGAGAAATCCTCATTGTTGTTTTTCGAGCAACCATAACAATAGGGAACCGACATTGGTAGGATATAATTCGATCATACATCGGTATTAAAAATAGAGATGATGATGATGAGAAATCATCATCGTTGTCTTTTGAGCGAGCATAAGAAGGAGAAACCGACTTAAATGTTTAAAATATTAACACTGAGAAAATATATAGTTGAGGGGTATAAAGTGCAATTAAGGAAAAATAAGAATAAATATGATGAAAAGTGTGAACAACCGTTCACTTTTGCAATATTACACACTCTCTCTCATCAACCGTCTCTCTCTCTCTCTCCTTCTCTCTCTAAAAACTCACGGCTTCATCAGAATAAGAACATCAAAAGCTTGGAATTTAAAGCTGAAAAGTTGAATTGGAGTTGCTAATAGGGAACTATAATCAATGAAACCAACGATTTGAGATAAGATTTACTTAAATTCATGAAATTGAAGAAATTGTGTTCATTTTTATGAAAACCGAATCATCGATTTTGGTTTAGGATGTTAATGCATGTTGTTTGTTCTTATGGTTTTGTTTAAATCGAGTGTTATGGAACTATGGAAGTTGTACACTAAATTTCAGCTTCTAATTCCCACTCTAAGTATGATTTTGAAATCAACTATGTGTTTTAGTGTGTGTGTGTGTGTGTGTGTGTGTTCGGTGACAGTGAAGAAAATGGATAAAAAGGAACTGAATTAGTACATATAATGTTATGGTTTATGTTAAAAAGTGTTAAAATTGTATATTTAAGGTTGTATTAACAATTTTTAGATACTGAACAAGTACAAAAATGATTAAAGGAAATCTGGAAATATTAGAAAAATGTTTAAGTATGAACACAATTCGGATATTATGAACACAACTCGGATCCATCCGAATTTCGGATCTGGTCGAATCTCAGATGGATTTCGGATGGAAAAATCTTGAAAAGTTATAAGTCAGATACGAAGTTCAGGTAATAAAGCATCTGAATTCGGGTCAAGCAACCATCCGAATTTTGGATGTATTAAATGCAAAATAGTTATTCTAAGTAAGGGATCTTGGATCACCCAAATTTCGGGTACATCCAAATTTCAGTTAGGGATCCGAATTCCAGGTCATTCAAGTTAAAATTTAAATTAAGTTTTAAGTACTAAACAGATGTTAATTTACTATTACACTGACTTAACATGATCATTGTGGTGTTGACTAAACACACATTGATTTAGAGCTTACTTGTACTGTGTAAGACCCTGTGGTTTCATTCCAGGGCATCCTTGCTAAACCACTGTGAGTGATAGATTAATATTTAAACATTTATTATCTTTGCAATCATATTTCAATGGCATGTTCTTGTTGTTCAAAATACATCTTTTGGCACTCTCATATGATTTATTGTATTGATGCATACTCGTACTTGACATGTGACAAACATGTAGCCACCGTTCATTTGAAAATGCATCACTGAAATCATTAACTGACATGATCACATTTCATAATTTGATGTAACATGGGCTGGGGTTGACAGCAGGCCACTGTCAGGGACTGATCATCATATACACTCTTTCCGGCCAGGTTAAGCACATCCCCGCATATTTGAACTGTCAATCCATGCTTGCACTGCATGATGAACACTTGTTAAGGGGCTTGCACTGCCCGTACTCTCATTAGTTTGTAAAGAAATATTTGTTGAATATGTAATTTGTCATCTCACTAAGCTATAACTTACCCGTTGACTCTCAATGTTTTCAGGCAAAGGAAAAGAAGTAGCTGGACCTTCTTCTTAAGCTTTCACTCAATTCCCAGAGACTCATAGAAGCTTATTGGTACTTTGATGATGTTGTAACTTTGGGGCTGAGATTTTTTGATGTTGCAAATGACCTATGATGTTGTAATAGTTAGATTATGACACCGTAGACTGATTAACTTCTTATACTTTAGTGTTGATGTACTCTAAACTTATTCTATGCTTTTAACTTTAATCATAATGTAATTATTGGGTTGTAAGTTGATCCTGGAGTCTATCTTATATCAATTCAAAAGGAGGATGTCTCAAATTATCAATAATCACAAGTTTATATCACCAGGCTACAACTTAATCAATAATTACTTAGATTTTGATCTTTTATAAAACATAATCCCATAACCCACTTAACTCATAATCTCGTCACGTGACGACTCCGCCTGTAACTCAATAACGGGTCAACTCAATATTACTTTAATTAACACAATCAAATAATTCAACATACCTTACCCAAAATTGAAATGTTACATGAAATCTCTGTACTCACTAAGCATCGCTTACCTGTTAGTTGTTCAATGTTTTTTTCAGGGAAAGGAAAACCAGTTGTTGGACCGTCTAGCTAGGTCAATACTTGAAGTTACTAGAGGACTCTACAACTTAATCTTGGTTATTGAATAATGGATATTCTTATATGGATCTTATGTGAATGTTGTAATAAAATTTGAGTATGTAGAAGCTAGACTGGAACCTTATAGCACCATAGTGTGTTTGACTTTATTATGTATCTAAAGTTCCATGAATTGTATTAAAGTTGTTTTTGGGATCAATCTGTTGATTATAGTTTGGTTGTATTAATCTTTGGTGACGTGTATGTATGTTAAGACAAAGTGTCTCATTTTTATATTGACTATTTATTTATTTATTATAATTTTAAGATAATAAGTTTAATTTCATATTTTATATAATTTTTTGTGTCAGATTAATATCAGGATTTATTATTTTAATAAAAATATATTAAGTTTATGCACTTTTAGAAACATAATTATCTATCAAACATACTCATGTAATATATTGGTCAATTAACCAGTAGTTTACTGAAAATGGGAAAAAATGAAAAACAAAATTTTACGTCACTTTGTATAGATCATTTAATTTATTAAAAAATATTTTAACATTTATATAATAACGAGTTATTGAAGGCACGTGCGTTGCTGCAGGGTCTAAAATATTAATTACAAAAATAAATATGACAAACAAATGAATAAACACTTTTCAAACAATTCAAATAACGAAACACAATTGAATCAGGACCGAAGAGTGAAATTAAAAAGCTGATATATATAATAAGAAGCAAACCAAATGATACTGTTAGTTGGTTCCTATCATTGGTTTCTAGATTTTTCAATGTTAAAACTACAAACAATGTTTTATTAAATTGGATCGAAACCAGATCTAATTAATTAAATATGCATAACCATAATTTGAAATTTTGATATTGATTAGGTTTAATCGTCAATTTAATTTGTTTGTTTTACGATCAAATAAAATAAAATTACAACGGTAATGTCTCTAATACATTAATTAGGGTTTGTCGACGGTATAATAGTAGTGTTCAATATTATACATTATCATATTTAATAAAAAAATCTAAACATTAAGTACTTACATTTTAATTATAATGCAATTTCATTAGAATTTTTATTGTGCATTTGAATAATAAAATATTTTTCATAGGATTAAACATAACATAATACTTTCAAAAGACAACTCTAAACATAAGTATAATTATAATTTTAATTTTAAGTGTGTAAGAAAATGTTGTAATAATAAATGTTAAAATAGGAGTAAACAAAATCTTATTAAATTAAAAGGCTAAATAAAAGATAACGCTAAAATAATGGTTTGTTATGAAAATATTAAATCTAAATAAAAAATAAAGAAACAGTGTCATTGGCTTACTCAATGCATCTGAATAATTTCATACAATTAAACATAACTCCAAACATAAGTATAATTAAAATCATAATTTTAAATATGTAAGAAAATATTGTAATAATAAATGTTAGAATAGGAGTAAACAAAAATTTATTAAAATAAAGGGCTAAATAAAAAATAACGCTAAGTTAAGGGTATGTTATGAAAAATTGAAATTAAAAAAAAAAAAAACCAAATCACGCCATTGGCGGAGGCCATTACGTAAATGTATGTATATATAATGTTATTTGATAATTAATAATTGGGATAATTGCGCAAAAAACCTCAAACTTGTCAGTTTTTGTGATTAAAATCTCAAATCATTTTTCGTTGCATAGAAAACCCCGAACTAACTAAAAATCAGTAAATCAAGGTTTTACCAATTGGTAACCGGTTATTAATCCTACGTGGACCAGTATATAAACTACGTAGAATAAATTTTAATTATTGAAACTGGTTTCCAAGTATTACACATCATTTAGATCCCCGTTGATGATGTAATCCCGTATAAAAATTACAATTATAAATTATCAACAGGGGTTTAAATGATATGTAATACTTGGCAACCGGTTTCATCAATTAAATTTTATTCCACGTACGTTAGTTACCAGTCAACGTAGGATTAAAAACCGGTTTCAACCGGTTACCCATTGATAAAACCTTGATTTACTGATTTTAGTTAGTTTGGGATTTTTAATGCAACGAAAAATGGTTTGAGGTTTCAATCACAAAAAAAACTTACAAGTTGACGGTTTTTTACGCAATTATCCCTCAATAATTCATAAGTTATATTTTAAGTTAGACAAACGATCATTGCCTTAAAAGTTTATTTTTATTATTGGTCTCTTATATATTGGTCAACTGTTAAAACTTTTTGAAATGATTTTTAGCTTTTTAAATTTGATCATTCAAGTTTGTAATTAATACGTATATGGTTCCTTGATGGTACTTTAATAAACTATATTTTATTATTAAAATTCCTTTGTTATTATTTTTAATAACATTATTAAACTTTAACTTATTGTATAAATTAATATTGATTAATTGAAGTACATAAATTGTTATATTTATATGTATTTTTATATATTACGAATACTTTTTATTGTAAAAGTTGATTTGTTATTCTAATTATTATTAGTATTATTATTGTTGTTTCATATTTGATTTCATGACAAATTAATGTTTAATGCATAGATTATTGGAATTTCAGTCAATATCATGGTTTTTTGAATTAATTTTTTAAAAATTTGTGATTGGATATTGGTTTTAGGTCTTTTCGATAAACAAAGATGGATTTTTTTTTTTTAATTTAGATTTGCGAATGGGTATCATTTTACTATATTTGTGATTGATTTCTAAATGATTTGTGTGTAGGTCCGAAAAGATTATCCCAAGTATTCCAAGAGTAACTGTAGAGGCGGTGAATACAGTTCCAACAAAATCACACAGATTTTTCTCAATGTTTGTATGCTTATATTAACAAGTATGTTAAGTTTACAAACAAGTTTGGATTGCGAAAAGATCCAAACTGAGATGACAAAATGAACAACATATCTGTTGGGAAATAATCTAAGTATGTCAAGATGTTAGTTGGGATTTCTCAGACTGTTAGTAGTATTTATTGTGTAATTACAAAGTTCAAGCTGCTAGTTCAAGAAACTTGAGCTGCTAGTGCAAAATGTTCAAGCTGCTAGAGTTAAAGTTCAAGCTGTTTCAGATGTTGATAACAGAAAGTGCTACAAATCAGGAGGTGATAAAGATTTCAAGATTTGAAGATCTTCCAAAGATATCTACTCAAGAGAAATCGCATATTGTCAAGGAAACAAATCAGAAGGTTATAAATAGAGATAGACTAGGTCTTTCTTATGTAATCGGTGCTTAACAATTAAAAGTGTAACTCGTATTCTGATTAAGTTTCTCATGCCTCTAAGGTTGTAAAACCCTGAGAATAGTTTGTGTTCTTCGTCTAATCAAACAGATTAGAGGTTCTTGTAATCAGTGGTTGGTAATACAAAGGTTTTGGTATTAATTGTGTTTACTGATTTAAATTGTTCTGTTCTTATTGTTCTGAAAGTTTTTCTTAAAACAATTAAGTGTTATTCCGCAAACTTCTTAATTGGACTTTGATTCAAAACAAGATTATTGGTTTATCTCTGATTTATTCAAACCAGTTAATCTTAGGTGATTTGATCTTGACAAGTGGTATCAGAGCCATAGGTTCTGTTTTTATTATTTGTTTTCAAAATCAGAAACTTTTATCTTTAAATATCTAAATCTTTCAAAAACTTTACTGCAATGGAGTTTGATGGCAACAGTAGTGGATCTGGGCAAGGACTCAAAGTTCCTATGCTCAAACCCACTGAGTTCGAGATGTGGAAACTCAGGATTCAACAGCACTTTCAATTTATTGACTATGCCCTATGCGAAGCTGTTGAAAATCCTCCTGCAGTTTATCCTGAACTCGATGCTGAAGGCAAACCTAAAAGAACATCTCCTAAAACTGAGATTGAGAGAAAGGCTAGAATGAATGAAGTCAAAGCTCTCACTATTTTAAAGATAGCTATTCCTAATGCTTATCAACATCAGTTTAAAAAATTCTATACTGCTCATTCTCTATGGCTTGCTTTAGAGAAAATATTTACTGGCAATGCTAGCACAAAAAGAAATCAAAAGGATCTTTTAAAACAGCAGTATGAGAATTTTTCTGGTGGAAAGAATGAAAACCTTACTCAAATCTTTATAGGTTTAATAAGTTGATAGGTGAATTGGAGAGTGCTAAGGTTAGCCTGGATCAAGATGAGGTAAACAGAAAGTTCCTCAGGTCTCTTGGTGAAGAATGGACAGTGTATGCTGCACAGTGGAGAACAAAGGACACTCTAGATGAAATAGAGTTAGATGATCTCTACAACAGCTTGAGAGTGTTTGAGTCTGAAATAGAGAATATAAAGAAAACCTTTTCTTATAATCAAAACACTGCTCTATTATCCTCCGCATCTAATGATAAATCAAACTACTGTGATTCTTTTACAGGTACTGATGGCAATACTTCTGAGGTCAATTATGAGGCATTTGTTGCAAGTGATGGATTTTTTGCTCTCAATCCTAAGGATTTGGAACAAATCCATCCAGATGATCTAGAGGAGATGGATTTAAAGTGGCAACATGCCATGCTAACAATGAGGGCTAAGAGGTTTCTCAAAAAGAGTGGCAGAACAAACTTTCAGGCCAGATCAGAAGGCAAGCCAGCCTTTGACAAGTCAAGGGTTGAATGCTTCATGGGTCACAAAGTTGGACACTTTGCTAGAGAGTGTAGATCACAAAGTGTAACATCCAATTTTCCTCAAACAGTACACGTCATAATATTTCATTTCATAAATAAAATTAATTGTTTGATACCACAGGCCCATCAGCAAAATACTTAATTACAACAATAATTTAAAGATCAAATAGTGGTCTAACTAGCTTCTAAATCTTCAATCAGAGTGCGGAAGACTGAACAAGCTACCCGAGACCGCATCGTCTTTACAAAATAGGCATCATCAAAAGTCCAAGACCTGCTATTCATCAAAATCCAGATTCACTTAGCCTGGGATGAACTACCTGCTATGATCTTGCCTTTAACAGCTTTTCCTGAAAAGGAGTTGTCATGACAGAGTAAGCTACAAAGCTTAGTGAGTTAACAGAGTTCCACTAAATACCACACACATATAACATACTATCAGATCCTGTCGGTCAACACGTCAGAGACGGCAATTAGGTTGGGAGACAACCCGGTCAATATTCCCATATGTAAGGCCGAAGCCCTACGGGAAGTGTATGGAAACAAGTCAGATAGGAAAGGAATCTGCAGAATTCCCTCCTGTGAATGGAGATCTCACATTCGGTCCGGTCGGATGATGCAATATGCAACGGCAAGTATATAAATAGTCAAGTAAGCAGTAAGCATGATGCGTATTTACATAAAATGTAAAAGTGAACATGCAATCAAGGCATTTCAAATGTCTAGTTCAGTAATGGCAACATACGTTTCTATGATACAATATAGTATTAAAGAAACATGCAGCAATCAATCAGTAGTTTCCATACAGTCAGTACATTCACCAATAAGTATCAAAATATATGTAAGTAATTAATGAAATCTGTCACTCACAGTGGTCCGTAGTCAGATAATGCTTAACGAGTTAAGCGGTTCAGTTTACTCTGTCAAAACGACGGGATCCTGCATTTCAGTTTCAAGTCTGAGTCATAATCTATATAACCCTAGTTATGTATTCAGGTCATTGTCAATTTTGGCTGTCGAGTCTGAGGTAGTTCCTATCGTCCCAAAGTGAGTCTTATTCTTAACAGATCAATATGATACCTAATTACACATATGTGTGGCCTTGCAACGAGGCCAATCATATTACTAACTAGGTGAATCATGACATTCATTTTCTAAGAGTTCATTCAATATTAAATGATACCTTTAATACAATAGGTTGTTTAATCACTTAATCTGATTTAGGAATTGATGTTTTGACTTGGAATTGAACCAGATTTCAAATTTGGGATGCTAGAATCGAACCCTAGCCAATTCGAATCTATAGATTCGAACAAGGGACTAGATTCGAATGGCTTATTAGATTCGAATAGGCTGAATAGTTTCGAAGGCAAAGACTAGATTCGAATGCACACTCATAGACTCGAAGCTTTTAAATTCTAGGGACAGATTCGAAGCCATACAGACTCGAATCCCACACACAGACTCGAGACATACATATAGATTCGAACCATGGCTAGACTCGAAGCACATAGATTCGAACATGAACACCCTCGAATCTAGGTGACTAGATTCGAGACTAGCATATAATTCGAGTCTAGATGAATCTCTCGAATCTGATCAACTTGTTCATCGTTTTCTCCAGGTTCTATCAACTAAACAAGAGCATAAATGATAGAAAAATGGTTACTAACCTTCGTCCCAGCTATATTCTTCGACTATGAATGATTCCCAAGCAAGAACAGGTCCTAAACTAGGGCAAATCAGCTTCAAATGAAGGAAAAATGAACAGATTCGAAAATGCTCTTCAAAACCGAGCCAAAAGTCAGAAAAACGGTCGATCTTACCTCAAATTCGGACGAAATCAAACACGAGATGGTAGATTCGCGAAGAACTCGACGATCTCTATTCAATGGCGTATAAAACACGAGGATCCAACGGTTCGATTTGAAGAAAAGCTAGAGAGAAGGAGGAGAGTGTAGAGAGAGAAGGAGAATCAACTTTCCAAACTTTGAAAAGTGAGGAGTGTAACTCCTATTTATAGGGAAATAGGGAAAATCTGATATTCTACTGAATTTTTCCGGAATTGTCCAACTTTTATTTCCCGACAAACCGATTTGCATTTCAGATGCAAATATTAGCAAAGAAGTTCTAAATCTGCAACAATTGTCTTTTAGCTGAATTTAATTATTAACTTAATTTCAACTAAATTTTTGGCAACTTAGCATAATTAATTATAATTTAATATAATTAATTATTTTAGATTCACATTATCAGCTAATTACTAATAATGGGATAACACTGCTTTATTATCCAAAGTCTGATGCTGAAATATAAACTTATTAAATTTCGGGCCGTTACACAAAGTCAGCAGCAACCAAGAACCCAACAGACCAGTCAAACACAATCTTCACAGGCTCTTGTTTCACAAGAGGACACTGTTTTGGACTGGAGTGACCAGACAGAAGAGGAGTACCAGAATCAAGCTCTTATGGCAGAAACTACAAGTGCCACTTCCACTGACCTACCATCTGAGGTAAATTCTAAACTCTTCTTCCAAGCATGCAAAAATATGGTTAAAATATAGAGATCATAATGAAAGCATTTGTAAAACTCTAGCTAAGATGGAAGAGAGGAGGTATAAGTATATGCAGGCAATAGAGGATCTTGAAAAATAGATCAATGACTATAAGGATAATGAGATTCAGATTGGACATGATATGACATATCATGAGTGGGAGAAAAAGGAACTTGAAGAGAAAATAGAGACCCTCAATAAGAAACTAGAAGAGGCTGAACAAAGGGTGTTGGAAGCTCACAAGAAAGTAGATAGTATAAACATTGATTTGGGTAACTTCAAGTTGGCCAATCAAAAGTTAGAACACCTAATGGAAGTTCAATTCAAAGATAGGGTAAAATCTCAACTAAATCCCAAGGAAGGAATAGGATACATGCCACCCCACCTCCTTACAATAACAAATACATTCATCATATGAGTGAAGTTGATGATAGGCTTGTGAATGAACCCCTAGATGAGAATATGAAAACTGTAGATCATGTCCTTGAGGATAAGCCTGAGTTGGAAGATAAACTAGTTACTAATGTAGACAGTAATAATGAGGAAGAAGAGAGTAATGCCAAAAACATGAGTGAACCCATAGTAACCCCAGTTTCTAACCCCATTAGAACGAACAGCATGAGGGAAGAAACCAACAACATGAAGAATAAATCTAACAGTTTAAAAGGTAAAGAGAAGATGAGTGAACATATGCATGCTTCAAATATCTATGTACCTTCTAACTGTAATTTTGCATCCTCTTCCAAGGCAGGTAAAAATGTTCCAGTGTGCACATGCCAAAAACATGGTGTACAAAAGTTTCCCACACAGCAATAGGTGAGGGGAAATCAAAGGAACAAGAATTAGTTATGGTCACACAAAACTGGTTCTCCAATCAAAACAGTCAAAAGATGTTTTCACTGTGGCAGGAAAAACCATTTGGCCAAACAATGTCTTTATAAGCCAGTAGTTGAAAGGCAAACTGTTTTCCAACAACAATCTGTTTCACAAAAGCCAAAGGTTTTAAAGACTTCAAAAACTGTCACACCAGTTCCAAAGCACACAGTTGACCACAGGTTTGTAAAGGTCAACAAAAGGCATCCTGTACAGAGAAAACAAGCTTTAAATAATTCTAAACTGAGTGTGAAACAGGAATGGTGTGTTAAAGGCAAAAACACAGTTCCAACTACTGATGTAAAAGCTGGAACTGTTAAGCCAAAAGTTGGAACTGGTAGTGTAAAATCTGAAGTTTTAACAATCAACATACAGTTCCAACTGCTAAAACAAAAACTGGAACTGGTAGTGGATCATCTGAGACTGTAAAAGCAAAAATTGGAAAGAACAACTGGACACCTCATGTTATAACTAAATACTCATCACAGAATCCTCCAGTGGATCTCACTAAGTTTAAAAAAACACAAATAGTATTTAGTTATGTTAATGCACATGGACAACCCAAAACCAGCTTGGTTTGGGTTTACTCCACTACTAACTGGGCTTTTATTTGTGAAGGGCAACCACAGGAACCAACATAAGACAAGATGGCATGTGGACAGTGGCTGCTTTAGGCACATGACAAGCAATTTTGAGTGCTTGTCAAATTTCAATAGCTTTGAAGGAGGATATGTTGCATTTGAAGGAAACTCCAAAGGAGGTAAGGTGACAGGTAAAGGTACTGTCAAAGCAGGTAACATGACCTTTAATGATGTACTGTATGTTGAACAGCTGAAGTATAATTTACTACGTGTGTCTCAAGTATGTGACAAAAGCAATGTTTTTCTATTCACAGCCTCTGAATGCATTGTCCCATCCAAAGATTTTAAAAACCTGAAAATTTTTTTTACTCAGAACACCAAGAAAGGACAATGTCTACTGTTTGGACAATGAAAATTTATCTTCGGCAAATACCTTAAGTTGTTTAATATCCAAAGCATCATCTAATGAGTCTGCTCTTTGGCACAGAAGGATGTGTACATGAACTTCAAATCTATGAATGTTTTAGTCAAAAATAAATTAGTAAGAGGTTTACCACAAAAGGAGTTCATATGTGATGATCATTGTGTAGCCTACCTCAAAGGCAAGCAACACAAAACTTCTCATAAGGCCAAAGAAGTAAATTCAATCTCAACTACACTTCATCTCCTTCATATGGATCTTTTTGGTCCAACTTCTGTTTTGAGTTTGAATAAAAGAGCTTACTTTTTAGCCATTGTTGATTATTTCACCAGGTTTGCATGGGTCTATTTTCTTAGGACTAAGGATGAGACTGCTGAGTTAGTTAAATCATTTATTCTAAAATTGAAAACCAATCTAACTTAAAAGTAAAGGTGATACAATCTGACAATGGAACTGAGTTTAAAAATCATGAACTAAACAGCTTCAGTGTGTCAAAAGAAATTGCAAAACAGTGCAGTGCACCTAGAACACCACAACAAAATGGGGTAGCTGAAAGGAAGACTAGAACATTAATAGAGGCTGCTAGGACCATGTTAGCTGATTCCAAATTGCCAATGACCTTCTGGGCAAAGGCAGTTAATACAGTCTGTTATGTTCTAAATAGGGTCCAAGTAGTCTGGTCACAAGGGAAAACTCCATATGAGTTGTTTCACCATAGGATACCCTTAGTTAACTTTCTAAAACCCTTTGGTTGTCCATGCATTATCCTGTATACTAAAACTCACTTAGGTAAGTTTAAGAGTAAGTCTGAGGAAGGATTCTTTGTAGGATACTCCACACAGAGCAAAGATTATAGAGTCTATAACAGTGTATCTAAAATCATTGAAGAAAGTGCAAATGTTGAGTTAAATGAAAATACTGCAAATGTCAAAGGCACTAGTCCTGATTGGTTATTTGATTTAGATTCACTAACAAATTCTCTGAGTTTTGATGAGTATTCTGCAGGAGCAGTTGGAAAGAATGTTACTGGTAGCACGGATTCTCATGTTGCCAGCACAAAAATTCAGATTGTTGGCACAAAGACTCAAACTGTTGAAGATTCTGATAGATGGGATGAGTACACTATTCTACCACTTCTTACTTATGACCCACCTGGGGTTCTGATTGACCAACAAGACAAAGGTGCAGAGTTTGAGGTACCCGTCCCAAGTCGTGAAGTAACAGCTCCAACAAATAGGGAAACAGTCCCAACTTTAGATCAAACTATTACTCATGAAGCAGAATCATCAAGTGCTGCAGAAAGTGATGACCCACTGGTCTCTTCATCAGTTAGTTAAAGTATGTGTAACACCCCAAATAATTAGGAGGTAATTATATTCCTAATAATGTTGAGTTGATATAGTTATTGGAATAATTATTATTAATTGGAGATAATAGTATTATTGACTAAAGAGGTAACTAATTTTATTGAACTATTAAAATTGTGAGCTTAAGGGCAATATTACGAGTTAATTGCCAAGAATTTATGACATTTACTATTATTGAGATGTGTATGATAAAAATGAAATATAATGTGGTTAGTATTTCATTAACCAAAAATGGGTAATGTACTTTGGTATTTTATCAAAATAAAATTGAAGGAATGTTTGGGAAGGGGGTATTGTGTGTGTGAGATAAGTGGGAGGGGCAAAGGTGGCCAAAGGCCAAACCTTTCCCCCCTTTCTCTTTAAAATCGTCCATATGCACACACTTGCACACACTCACCATTTTTGCAACATTTGAGAGAAAGAAGAAGGAGAAAAAGCTAGGTTTTGTGGGATTCTTGATTAAGGTTGAAGATTGAAGGCTAGAAATCATCATTTGGTGCTAACATTAAAGGTATAATCATCTTCTTCATTCTCTTCTTCATCTTATTGCTATTCCTCCATTTTTGGAGATGAAAAACCCTAAATGGGTTCATGTTGAAATGTTTCGTAATGGCTCCAATCTTTTAATATGTTGTTATATGATCAAAATGGAGCCATAATATGCAACTACATTGGTAGTTTGAGTTAGTTTTGGTATGAACCCAAGCTAGGGCTCAAATGAGCTCCAATGGGTTATGGATTTGATTTTGATGTTTTAATAAGATAGATATGCTAAATCTTCATCCATAAATGTTAAATATTGTTATGGAATCAAATGGATTTAAGTATATGCTCATTTGGAGCTTTGAAGTGGTAAATTGAGTTTTAACCCATTTGTGAACTCAAAAGAGTTCATATGAACCAATTGGCAATCTTTGATGATTTAAATGTGTGGGAAGAGTATAAAATGATCTTAATATGTTAGATTAATGATTCCATGTATTGGTTGGGGTTAAACTCGGGCAAAGGCTCAAGATTGGTGTTTGGAGCCAAAACCGCACGCCAAGTGTTCGGTGAAATGCCACAATGAGTTCTTAACCATTGTTGGGTTGAATTGAGTGATTAAATATAAATTGAATGTCTAAACATAGCCCAAATATGTTATATATAACAATGGAATTAAATAGAAGCTAGTAGGAACTCATTTGTAGTTTTGAAAGCTTAGTTTGGGTTTTGGTCATTTAGAACTCACTTGGAGTTCGTATGAACTCCATGAAGTAATAGCATGCTATGTTATAGTATAATATGTTTGGAAAGTGTTCAATTGTGTTATTAAAGTGTTTGCATGAGTTGGGAAACACAAAGTATGTGCAAGAACTCAATTTGGTGTTTTAAGTCGAAACCGCACGCCAAGTGTTCGGTGAAATGCCCCAATGAGTTCCTAATCATTGTCGAGATGAATTTAAATGTTTGAATATATTATGAATACCTAATAATAGCCTAAATATGTCAAATATTGCTATGGAATTGATTAGAACTGAAAATGAGCTCAAATGGAGCTTAGTGTTGTCGGTTGGAGCTTTCGGTCATTTTCGGACTCGTTCGGAGTCCGTATGAGCTCCATTGAATCATGGAATGTTATGAAATCATTTAATATGTTTAGAGGTGTCTAAGTGACCTTAATATGCTATTAATATTGTTGGTAAAGTCCCTCCAAAGTTACGAAAACGTTTATGGGAGTTTTGGGGGTTTGGTGTGCATTTTTGACTAAAAAAATGAGCTGAGAGCTGTCC
>JAANYP010004687.1:105611-292265 GCA_020465985.1 Centrapalus pauciflorus
AACCTTGTAGATTCAATAGTTGTTTATTCGGATGCATCACTTATGATGCATTAATTGTAAAAGTTTTAATTCTACCCTAATTCTGCAAGTATTGATGTATAAATTATTGTTAATTACACTAAAATATGTATTATTGTTGTATGGGTGTTTCAATTTGGTATCAGAGACGTGGTTCATCGACTGAGTATAGTGCACGATACTCACCCTTGAACCCTTGGATGATGCTTATATTGACCCACCTAGGCAAATATTATGACAACAAACATAGGTTTGAACTCTGGCCTAGGATGGGGATACTTTGGGTAGACTTATGCAAATTTTGCGTGATGATATGTACAATTGAAGTATATATATATTATCTATAGTCGACATTGGGTTCGACATTGTCAGTTTTAAAATGGTAATTTTATGGAGGAGATTTGAGAGTGAAATATGAATAAATGTACCCTAGGTGTTGGGTATAAAATAATTTGAAGACGTGTGTACCCACGTCATGTATTGAACCTTGAATGTATAGGCGTAGCGACCGATTGGGTCGATTGAGGATAAGAAGCTTGACATGAGAGTCTTGTGTTAGCCATATAGGCTTAATGTCGCTTGGGCTATAATGAAATATGCTTATTGTGTGATTTATGACATTAAGGTCATCTAATATTGTATAAGAAAATTGTGATATTCCTTCCTTCAGGTGTGTTGTGAAGTGTACTCGACTCCGCGAGTGTGATTTGTCTTGTCAGGACCGTGAGGTCCATTTTCCAATGGGATCTATGAATATAGTTCCTAATGAATTAGTTTGGCCATTATGTGTGGTTTACCCGAGGGAAGTTGATCCCTATGTGCGTTTGTAGGTCACTCTTCGTTGAGGTGTCTTTTCTGCCTGAATATTCGAGATTTAAATCTCGACATTGATTTTCGAAGCGTATAAAGTTTCATAAATGAGAGTGTTTGAAGGACGACCTAGTGTGTCATAAATGTGGAGAGATATGACATATTCGACCTAGATGTCCAATGTGGTGATTAGTTGTCGGGAACGTGGTTATGTGGGCCACATGATTCGCGAATGCCTTTGATGGAAGGCTAATTTTGACGAGGCTGGAGCTACAGCCGAGTATGAATCTTCGTAGTGGAAGCATTGTCTTCCAATTATGACCTCCGTAATGTTTCCTTGAGACGCTTTTATGTTGTTGTTGCGTCCTATTTGAATCATTTTGACAAATTGTCGTTAAGATGGAATTAATGCATGTTCAATAAGTTGGTTTAATTAGGGAGCCAACCTCAATCTTGTGGTAGTATGACATAATTATGTAATGGTAGACGTGAGGTCTAGTCAAATGGTGCTGATAGCACCCCGACTTTATATAAGTAATGAATTTTATTGCTAGTAAGCAATAACTAATGTTGATTAAAAATTGATAATCCGGGTAAATAAGTGGCATTTTAACTACCACCCGGTTGGTAAGCCAAAACCTAAATGAACTTTAAGATGCAAAAGTTCCTTGTAAAATTTTAGTTGCTATGAGTAGCATTAGGCGGTGTCAAATTTGATGGCAACGCCTGGGAAATTATACCCAATAGAACTAATTTTGTATTTGAAAATGGAAAAAAATTTGACGTTTAATGTTAAATTCCTGGAAAATTTAGGAGTTGCGTTAGCGCAACGGGGGAAGTAGACAATTTGTGCCTCCAAGATTAGTCAAATGACTATAAATGAGGTTAAACCAATAATGATTTTTTGGGGTTTGGCGGCAATTGTTTTGTCAATGAGTGTGGTTGAATAGATGACATGTGTCATCACATTGAAGTTAAACGTGAAAATTTGCGTGTACTCCTACATTGTGAAAGGGGAGTATATTGGCTTAAAATATAAGAACCAACTTGTCTAAAGAAATTGAATATTTGGTAATAAACCCTTAATTTGTGAGTAAGGGTGGATGAGATCTAAGTTGAAATTGAGCAAACTATTATGGATGAGCTCTAAGTTGAAAGTGAGCAAACTATTGTGGACTAGCTCTAAGTCTCAATTGAGCACTTAATTGATCGTTGTTTGTTTGATGCAACAAAATTTTGTCTTCTAACATGTCGGTAATGTGATAAAATATTGAAATAAATAAAAATGGCATATTGAAGCTACTTGACGGATGAATAATAGTTTTTAGAGAACAATTGAACCGATATGTTGATTTAGAATGATAAAGTCATTTAATGTGACTAGATTATGTTCATGGTCAGATGCTTGAATATCACGTGGTCTGGTGGTAATACTATGTGTATAGGATCTTATTATGTCATTTGACTCGGTAAAATCATGTGAGTGATCTAGCGGGGATGCGTTGCGTAATGCAACTAGGATTATGTCGTTGGGTAAACGTAACTATTTGAAATGATTGTTGTTTGGATGTGATGTCGCTAGCATCTGTTCATCTCTGTGTGCTCATTGCCTATGCATATTCGGAAAGTGTAAATTAGCATTGCGGTGTAATAAGACATGTGGTCTTTAAATCACCTTGTATTGTGTTGAGTCTTAGGATTCCGAGGACGGAATCTTTTAACGGGGGAAGAATTGTAACACCCCAAATAATTAGGAGGTAATTATATTCCTAATAATGTTGAGTTAATATAGTTATTGGAATAATTATTATTAATTGGAGATAATAGTATTATTGACTAAAGAGGTAACTAATTTTATTGAACTATTAAAATTGTGAGCTTAAGGGCAATATTACGAGTTAATTGCCAAGAATTTATGACATTTACTATTATTGAGATGTGTATGATAAAAATGAAATATAATGTGGTTAGTATTTCATTAACCAAAAATGGGTAATGTACTTTGGTATTTTATCAAAATAAAATTGAAGGAATGTTTAGGAAGGGGGTATTGTGTGTGTGAGATAAGTGGGAGGGGCAAAGGTGGCCAAAGGCCAAACCTTTCCCCCCTTTCTCTTTAAAATCGTCCATATGCACACACTTGCACACACTCACCATTTTTGCAACATTTGAGAGAAAGAAGAAGGAGAAAAAGCTAGGTTTTGTGGGATTCTTGATTAAGGTTGAAGATTGAAGGCTAGAAATCATCATTTGGTGCTAACATTAAAGGTACTCCATCTTATTGCTATTCCTCCATTTTTGGAGATGAAAAACCCTAAATGGGTTCATGTTGAAATGTTTCGTAATGGCTCCAATCTTTTAATATGTTGTTATATGATCAAAATGGAGCCATAATATGCAACTACATTGGTAGTTTGAGTTAGTTTTGGTTTGAACCCAAGCTAGGGCTCAAATGAGCTCCAATGGGTTATGGATTTGATTTTGATGTTTTAATAAGATAGATATGCTAAATCTTCATCCATAAATGTTAAATATTGTTATGGAATCAAATGGATTTAAGTAGATGCTCATTTGGAGCTTTTAAGTGGTAAATTGAGTTTTAACCCATTTGTGAACTCAAAAGAGTTCATATGAACCAATTGGCAATCTTTGATGATTTAAATGTGTGGGAAGAGTATAAAATGATCTTAATATGTTAGATTAATGATTCCATGTATTGGTTGGGGTTAAACTCGGGCAAAGGCTCAAGATTGGTGTTTGGAGCCAAAACCGCACGCCAAGTGTTCGGTGAAATGCCACAATGAGTTCTTAACCATTGTTGGGTTGAATTGAGTGATTAAATATAAATTGAATGTCTAAACATAGCCCAAATATGTTATATATAACAATGGAATTAAATAGAAGCTAGTAGGAACTCATTTGTAGTTTTGAAAGCTTAGTTTGGGTTTTGGTCATTTAGAACTCACTTGGAGTTCGTATGAACTCCATGAAGTAATAGCATGCTATGTTATAGTATAATATGTTTGGAAAGTGTTCAATTGTGTTATTAAAGTGTTTGCATGAGTTGGGAAACACAAAGTATGTGCAAGAACTCAATTTGGTGTTTTAAGTCGAAACCGCACGCCAAGTGTTCGGTGAAATGCCCCCAATGAGTTCCTAATCATTGTCGAGATGAATTTAAATGTTTGAATATATTATGAATACCTAATAATAGCCTAAATATGTCAAATATTGCTATGGAATTAATTAGAACTGAAAATGAGCTCAAATGGAGCTTAGTGTTGTCGGTTGGAGCTTTCGGTCATTTTCGGACTCGTTCGGAGTCCATATGAGCTCCATTGAATCATGGAATGTTATGAAATCATTTTAATATGATTAGAGGTGTCTAAGTGACCTTAATATGCTATTAATATTGTTGGTAAAGTCCCTCCAAAGTTACGAAAACGTTTATGGGAGTTTTGGGGGTTTGGTGTGCATTTTTGACTCAAAAATGAGCTGAGAGCTGTCCAGGAGGTGGGTAGCGGCGCGACTAACTCCTTGGTCGCGCCATGACAATGTTTCTGGCCCAAAAATGGATTTTTCTTGGGTGGGGGTCGATGCTTGGGTCTTATACGTTCGTTGCACCTCTAAATTAGGTGTTTAAAGGGTTTGAGGGCCTTGGATTGAGTCCGGAACTCCTAAGGCCTCATATGAACTTAGTACTTTCGGTTTGATAACCCAATACCCTTATCCCACTCTTAGGGGCTTATCTTGTGTTCGGGGGCTTACGTATATGCGTTATGAATGCTTCTAGGTAATTTGAGTCGAAAGGAGCTTGATTGCAAGTTTTAGCCATTCTCCGGGCTATTGTGGCTTTATTGAAAGGGTTTGGAATCTTCTTAACCAATCACTGTGAGTTCTAGGACTAATGTAGATGAATGATTACATCTTAATTGTTGTTTATGCATTTGTTGATGACATGCTACTTGATCATGCATATTCACATGTTATAGATGGATTCATTGTAGCCTTATTGAACATGTTGTCATGCATCATGAATTGAAGATGAATTGCCATGCTAGTTGATATTGTTGTGGATTGGTTTGTGGTGCATCTCATATAGTATGCTTACCTACTTATTTGTATGGATAACAATGATTGGAAGATGGCAATTCGTGTTGGTTAACCTAGTAGGTTGGACTATTCACTTTTGTGATTGATTAATAATAGCTGGGATATATGCATGGTCCTTTAAGTTGTATATTGGGTCGCATTCGTGGAAATCTAATTGATTTTGACTTGGCATAAAGGACTATTCAACCGGTAGGCTTATTAGTAATGTTAAACGACCCCGTTGATATGTTAGAACCATTGTTGCGGAATGATTAGTAGAACCACATAGATGGTTTCTTTAATTGGTCTTATGGACCATTATAGACTCTCATGAGTCATATTGAACCCTAAATTGTTGTGGAATGCGTTTTGGACCCCTTTGGATATCCATGAAATATTTCTGGCCCCTTTGGATGCCAGATGCCGACATACTTGCACCGTCGGAAGTCCCGTACTTGCTAGGGACAGTCCCGTACTTGCTAGGGACAGCCTCGTACTTGCTAGAGGCAATACCACTCCCGACTTTGACAGGGAACCCTAGACGACCATGGGGTATGTGGTATTTGGATGGGATTATCTCGTGTGAGGACAGTAACGGGCCGCCTGCGGGCGATGATTTTGACACGTTGGGCTGCAAGCATGAGTTATATCCTAGTGGCGGTGTTGACATCATGTGAGGACGGCAACGGGCCGCCTTCGTGGCGATTATTATGACACGTTGGGCCGCAAGCATGTTTGTTCACACCTTTGAATTGGAGTTATTAGTAGAACGTACTGTGGTAATGTAACGTGCCGATTTGGTAAGGCATCTTTGCAAAAGCGTTACAACGTGCTATTATGACACGCGTTGGAATCCCCACTTTGGCTCGACTATGTCTAGCGGTGTAGTGGATTCCAAGAGTTGAGTTGGTCCTCACATTGACTCGGCTAGGCCGGGCGGTGACTGTGGAATATGTGACATTGGTAAATATCGTGAATGCTAATAGTCCTTAGTGAGATGAGTCATCTTGTTGAGAATTCGAATAGGTAAATAATTGGTGTGGGACACCGATAGTCCTCAACGAGGATGAGGTGATCCCATTCTATCTTGGCATTGGCCATCCTTGGCCCCTATATCTTTAGTTGATTGAAATTATGTGTTGGATATACATGGTTAGCATGTTAATTGTTATTTATATTAATCCTGGAATTCACTAAACAACTTTTGTTGTTTACCCCTTTAGTTGTTAACCTTTTGCAGGTTTGAGCTATCGAGCGGGAAGAGTATATTCTTCCTCGTTATTCAAAGTGTAGACTCGAGACTAACGGTATGCTTTGGTGATTGTGTTGGGTTTGGGTTAGTCGACCTCTTGGCCTTGACTATTCGTTTGCAGGATCATGACCTGTAACCTTGTAGATTCAATAGTTGTTTATTCGGATGCATCACTTATGATGCATTAATTGTAAAAGTTTTAATTCTACCCTAATTCCGCAAGTATTGATGTATAAATTATTGTTAATTACACTAAAATATGTATTATTGTTGTATGGGTGTTTCAGTATGTGAATGACATTCTAGAGAAGTTTGGGTACAAGGATACAAAGATTGCAAGCACTCCAATGGACACTCACAAGCAGCTTAATGCAGATAAAGAAGGAGTAGGTGTGGACATACATTTGTACATATCTTTGATAGGTTCAGTTGTGTTTCTAACATCTTCTAGACCATATATAATGTTTGTTGTTTGTGTTTGTGTCAGGTTACAATGTGCCCCAAAGGACTCACACCTATTTGCTGTTAAGAGGATCTTTATATATCTAAAAGGCCAACCAAAATTGGGCCTATGGTATCCTAAAGATTCTACTCTTGAATTAACAGCATATTCTGACAGTGACTATGGAGGCTGCAATATAGACAGGAAGTCAACAACTGGAGGTTGTCAATATCTAGGAGCAAGACTAGTCTCTTGGCAGTGCAAGAAGCAAAGCACAGTATCCACATCATCCACTGAGGCAGAATATGTTGTAGCTGCTAGATGTTGCTCTCAGGTTATGTGGATTCAGAACCAACTAAGAGACGATGGTATGAACTTTCTATCTACTCCTATTTATATTGACAATTCAAGCGCAATAAGTATTGTACAAAATCCAGTAAAGTTTTCCAAGACCAAGCACATAGATATTAGATTTCATTTTATAAGGGATTGTAATGAAAAGAAGTTAATTCAAGTTACCAAAATTTATATTGATGATCAGTTAGCAGATCTTTTTACTAAACCATTTGATGTAGGAAGATTCACTTTTCTGGTATCAAATATTGGTATGGTAAACATGGATTAATCTCCCTTAAATTACCATTTTTTATAATTTGTGTAAATTCTTTGTCCTGTGTGTTTAGTTAAGGGGGAGTCATTGTTTCAATAGATATTGTTTTATGCCTAACTAACAGCTTGAGAATATTCTCAAGCTGCTAGTACATATTCTCGAACTGCTAGTTGTTTTTCACTTGGTATGTTAAGTGTGCAGGGCAATTCAGTCATTTCCAAAACGTTTGAACGCAGGACTAGATATTTTTAAATCCAAAACCCTTAAAAGTCCCAGTTTCTTTCAGTTACAACTACCAGTTCCTAAATATCAACCAGAGCCTTCTCATTGTGCGATTCCCTAATCTTCAAGCCAAAACCCAAAATCCCTTCGTTCTTACGCACCAATGGAGTTTGTCAAAGACCACAACTGTCTTCCATACGCACTAAAGCATGCTGAACTGCAACCATTCCATAAGATGCTGGACTTCCTCTGTTGTTCATCCATCTACCATGCTCTTACAATAAACCCTACCAACTATGTATCACACATAGAGCAGTTCTGGAACAAAGCCCGTTTGAACATAATTGATGGTATCACAACTCTTGTGTCTACCATCGATGGTCAATCAATCTCCATCTCAGAAGACTCCATTCGACAGCACTTGCAACTGCAAGATGCTGAAGGTATCAATGATCTTCCTCTTACTTCTTTACGTGAAGGTTTATTTGAAATAGGGTATAGGGGACCAACTGATACATTTACCTTTTTCAAAGCAAATTTTGGCCCCAAATGGAAATACCTTATTCATATTGTTCAACAATGTCTGAGTCCAAAGAGGATTGGTTGGTCTGAATTTTCTTTAAACATTGCAACTGCCTTAGTTTGCTTATCAACAGGCCAACAGTTCAACTTTTCAAATATGATTTTTCAAGGGATGTTAAGGCATCATGCCCTGAAGAATGGGAAATTTTGATGTATCCTCGATTCTTATCTGAAATAATTGCAAGATCTTGCAATTCTTTAAAAATACATAAGAGGATATATGTTTCTCATAAGCACTCTCTACAAACTGTAAAAAGACTTCTGAAACAGAGTGCTAATTTTCATGTTGTTGATGTCTCATTGCCTCAAGCAATGTTGCATATCATTCCAAGAAACAGGGGAGAGGATCCTGAGCAGGCACAGCCCCACATTACTGCTTCACTCCCAGGATCTCAACCCGCTCCTCATGATACAAACACCCCCTCTGATCCTTCTGACAGGCATACTTCCCCAGCCCCACCACTCAAAATATACACTAAAAAGAAACAAAGGGTTGCAGCTGCTCCTCTCACCTCAATCCAACAGACAGTGCTAAATATCCCTGTGCAAGGGGATACTCCTGCACAGCATATCCAAACGGAACCAACTGAGGACTCTCCCAACCTCAATGTGGAGGTGAACATCCCTTCTGAGGATGTTCATATGGGCTTTGTGGCTGGAACTACTGATGCTTCTGCACAAGGGACACAGGACAGTTCTAACATCCCTAAGACCACACCCATGGCAACAGAGGGTGTGCAAGCACCTTCTGGAAGTCCCCAGTACCAAGAACAGAGGGGCCCAGATGCTACTAGTACATCTGATATTGGTGCCAATGATAGTTCTCAAATGCCTTTATCATTTGAAGATCTTGAGGCCAGTCTGCAACTAATGGTTTTGATGGATCCCCAACTGAAACCTATTGTAGCTATTTTGGAACATTACAAGTCCACTATTGCTACACAGGGACCACAAATTCTTGCACTTCAAAGGCTCTCAGCAGTACAACAGCAAAAGCTTGCCCAATTCCAGCTAGGGTTGAAGCTTTATGGCACCAAGATTGTTCAACTAGAGAAGCAGATTCAAACCCTGTTAGCAATGGTTTTTGGTCCTTCTGATCAAACCAATGCATCCAAAAAGGGAGAGAATCAGGAGGTCCCACATTCAGTCCAAGCAGTCTCAAGTTCACCTCTGGCAGTTCCAACTTCTGGGCTAACAGTTCCACCAGTTTCTCATACTGTTAGTTCAGAAGTTCAAGCTATTCATCTTAAAAATCCAGGAGGTGTCCTAATCAAAGAAGGAAAGCAAGGAACATCCTCAATAGTCCAAGCAACATTCTCTAGCAAAGGAAAAGGCCTTTTGATTGAAGAGCCAAAGATAAAGTTCATTTCTAAAGAAGCTCAAGTTGCTGCTGATGCTGAACTTGCCAAAAGGATTGCTAAAGAACAAGACCAAATTCTCGATCAACAAGCTCAAGCTTCTATGGGTGATGATGAAATCCTTAGTGATTATCTACGTGGATTCGTTGTCAAAGAGGGACAAAAGAAGAGGAAAAGGCCAACAGGGCAGTCAAAGGCAGAGCACAGAAGATTTTTAATAAATTGGCAAGTAAATTCTGCAAGTGCTGGTATTCCAAGAGCTCTTGCACAATCATGGCCTACAGAGAAGCTCCATGCCTTGTATGATAAGGCCACTGCCAAAGAAAAGGCTCCTGAACAAATCAAGGCTCCTTCTCAAACTATTGTTGTGCCTCAACCAGAAGAAATTTCTCAAGCAAAGTTTGATAATGTGAAAAGGGTTATATTTGATCGGCAATTGTAGAAGGCTATGGAGATAGAGAAAGCCTTAGCTAATCATGACCTTTCCAAACCACCAATCACTTACTGGTTTGCCAAATCAATGGATAACATTGATTTAGTATATCATCTTGTGGTTAAAAGAGAAGTTGGTCCAGAAGAAGAGTATAAGAATCTGTTTCAAATCGTTCAAAGGATGACTAGAGCAGAGCTGACTCAGATGCATAATATACGGAAGGCTAGTCACTCTAGATCTCCAATAGTATGGGTTCAGAAGGTCATAAAAGGTCTTCAAAGCATCATTGATCCAGAGTCTTCAAGAACAGATTTAGAAGCTGCCAAGGAAATGAAGATTGTACATATTGATCTTAGGTGGTTTGATCTTGACAATAAGTGTTATTCCGCAAACTTCTTAATTAGACTTTGATTCAAAACAATATTATTGGTTTATCTCTGATTTATTCAAACCAATTAATCTTAGGTGGTTTGATCTTGACAATATCACACTAGTCTAAGACACACTCAAACTAGTTACAAGACATAGCTGAACATATTTGGAAACATTGGACAACTTTCAGGAATAGTTCACTAACTTCAGCTTAGACATACTAGTTTTATGACTCAAGTTAAAGCAGACATGCATGCATGAAAATAAAATTTCTTTTGGCACTCAGGTTCTTGTGATTGCTTGCTTTCTCTCTCCTTGGAAGCCTCCTTTTTGTAGTCCCATAGAGAATCCTTATGAAACTTCTTTATTGGTTGTTGAGAAAGCGGAATGTCTCACAAGTAGACAAACTTTCTTTTTTGCATCAAGACAAAACTGACAAAAGTAGCTTTGTCTTCTTATTGCAGAATCTTTGTCTTTCTTTTTATTTTGTCGTTTCTAGCTTTACCCCTAATAAGAAAGTCATCTTGTAATTTATATTCCTCTTTGTAAAGCCATTTTGATATAAGAAATTGTCTGTCACCCATTTCAGATATCTCTGTGTCTTCATGTAGAAGAACAACTTTGGCAAAGTTAAAGAAGTTTTGTTTTCGACTTTGTCTTGAATCTTGAGGCTGATCCCAACGTACAAAACATTACATGATGACTTGGAAAAAAAAATCCAATATGTGATAAACCTGTTCATAAAGAACAGATCACTTAACTATGTCAAACCTGTCCAACAGACATGAACAATTTAAACATAAACTGACAATCTTGTTCAACTGATGAGGACAGTTTTGACATCCTGATGATTACAACTTATGTAACAGTGTAAAACAGACTTAGGCTTAGTTTTGTAAATCATCACAAGGTTTAATTGAGGCATTAAACAGCCTAACAATCTCCCCTAAGTGTATTCAACAGGTTTGATCAAAAATTTCCCCATAAGACGTTGTTCAAGTTTGATTGAGGCGTTTTTGTGCCTAACATTGTATAATACGTCGATTTTCATTCGGAAAATTAAAAATTCGATTGATTTTTGTCTTTCCCTAAGAATAAATTGAAAACCCGTTTGGTAAGTCATTTTTTTCATTCAGGAAAAAAATAAAAATATGATTGCTTCGTCATTTTTCCCGTTCAGAAATGTTGAAAATGTGATTGATTGATCATTTTTCAGTTTAATTGAAATGATCAGACATTTTTTGTTTCAAAAGGATTGAAATATGATTGGTTATCATTTCTTCCTTTTTATCCAAATGGAAAGAATGACGGACCAATCGAATTTTATTTTTTATAACGAAAAAGGACCAACCATTGTGATTTTATATTTTTTTTGAACCGAAAAAACGATGAACCATTTAGATTATTAATTATAAACCATTTGGATTTTTAATATTTTGAACAGAAAAGAGGATGAACCAATTGGATCTTTAATATTTTATTAGACAAAACAACCAATCGAATTTCAATTTTCCGAACAAAAAAAACAAGGCATCGTTATAAATTTCAGTTTATGATGTGTGCTGCCGGAGATTGTCAAGAGATGTAACTACTTTGTTTTGATGTTTAATTAATTTATACTGATAATTAATATCTCATTATAATAATTTAAAGTTTTACCATATTATTGTACAGAGTCAGGTTCAAAAAAATACATCTCGAAATCAAGTGTATCCGAAGGTACCAACGTTAAAAAAGTTTTTAAATTTTTTTTTTCATAACCATGTTTAAATTAATGTTATACGCATGATATATGAATTTCACATACATTCACACTTTTTGTGTCCTTAAAAATTATGTGAATGCTCAATGCATATTTATGTGAATGATCATCCAAGTGAATGATGATTCACACCATTCACATGATAATTTTTTTTACCATTCACAAGATTTATGATGTTGCTCCTTTTGAAAAAAAGTCTTATAATGTTGTCTTATATATGTCTATTGATGAACCTAATACTTATAGTACATATATAACTAATATAAAAATTTTAAAACCAAATTTGATAATAAATTTGAATTTCTTAAACACATTAAATAAAAAGTTAAGGGTTAATTTCCTACATGTCTTTATTAAAGCACAAAATATCATATTTACCCAACCTAAGTTCCAAATATTATGTATTTTCTTTCTAACCTATGAAAATATCATATTTATGCAAATAAAACTTTTTAATAATTTTTAAGCATTTTAAATCAGATTTAATAATAAAAAATAGTTGAATGACTATTATGCCCTTTTTATGTTAAATCCACAAATATCACGTATGCCTTTCCTAAACTATAGAAGTATCCTATTTACCCCAACTACCATTTGTAGATTTTTAATCATATTAACATATACACATCATAATTATTTTTTTATGCCAAAATGTAAATAAATCACTGAGATATATTTTAATCATTTTGGCATATAAATATTAATTTTATCATGTCAAAACATAATGAATCACTAACATTATATGTCATTTCATAACTAACTAGCTTCTTTGATGTAACACCCCCAAAATATAATATAAATGCGACGTAATAAGACTGTCAGGTGGCATCATACACACAAAATACCTGGCTATAACCCAATAATTACAACAACCAAAACTAGAGTAGTTAAGTCTAGTACAACATTACTTGTAAATACAAATCACCACAAAAGATAATACCTCTAATAAGGTAGCTAATATCTCCGAGCAGAAATAGTGGGTGGAACCTACTTAGGTGCAGCAGGCCGATTATCACTCCCCTGAGTCCCTGAGATGCACAAGTTAAGAAGAATTGGTTAGCTAAATTAGCTAGTGAGACTGCAAGTTAGTTAAAGCATAAACCCCTATAAAATAGTTTAGCGTTCCCTGCTAAACTGATATTAGAGATCTGTCCCAGAGATTATCATCCCTGATATGATAGCAATTCCGGTGGGATCCCCCTTCCATGCACGTGGTCCCCGTAACCGCACAAAGCAGTCCCGGTCCCTAGTAAGCACGAAACGTTAATATATACATTTTCAGTATAAACCAATCCAGTACCCAATACTCAATAATGTTATCAACTAATACTCGTGTATATCATTGGGATTCAATTTAGTTAATGATTAACGAGATGATAATCTTTTATTAAACGTCTAACCTGAACACCAAAACTAGCGTGATCAGCTCACATGCTCGAATCCACGTCTTCAATTATAACCGGCTCAACTCGATAATATTAAAATAAATAACAAATAATGAAATTACACGTACTGGTCTCAAAACAAGGATGTTACACATCCTCTCCCTTACCGAGATTCCTTTCTCGGAATCTAACTCGGATCGAAGAGAAGGGGGTATCAATTACTCATTTCATCTTCAGGTTCCCACGTAACAATGATGCCCTTAAAATGTCTCCACACCAGAGCTATCACTTTCTTGCGTAGCTTTTTTATCTTATGATCAGTAATAGCCTCAAGCTGCTTGACGTAGCAGAGTTTATCGTCGACCTGGATTTCAGATAAGTGAACTCTCTATTCGTCTTTGGCTAAACAGTTCCATAGGTGGCTGAGATGAAACGCTACCCCAGCTAACTCAGGCGATAAGCCTGATCCTTAATTTTCTTTGTCACCTCAAATGGCCTGATGTAGCGAGTACTCACCGACCACGATTACAGATTCGAATAATTCCCTGCCATGGTTAGATCTTGAGCATCACGGAGTCCGCAACCTGAAACTCCAACTCAGATATCTGGCAGTCTGCGTAGAATTTTTGACGGCTCTGTGCTGCTCTCATACGTTCCCTTCCCTGATCAGGTCAACTTTTCACACGTCTCCTGTAATAGCTTGGGTCTCTAAATAGGCCGTTCACCGACTTCGCCCCAACAGATTGGCGTCAAACACTTACGAATAGGGATGAAATTGGGACTAGTACCGTACCGATCCGTCCCGACTCCCAATTTCGTGACTTCCGAATTGGACAAGTTGTGATATTTGGGATCGGTATTAGTACCGAATTGGACAAGTTGTGATATTATTATTAGCGTAATAATAATAATAATAGTCTTTGAGCCTCATTTATGCAATTGGGCCTTATGTAAAATTCGTATTTGACAACTTCTTGTCATGCTTTTGGATGTTGAGGATGTTTTATTGTGGATCATATTTCTTTATCGTAATCTAATTTAGATCCCATGTTTTCATCGTTGTTTCATTGTGTTTCTTTTTTCATTTCTCTCCATATCGTTCTACTCATATACGTATTTGACAAATATTAGTTGCGCGATGAATGAGAGACAATAAGAAAGAAGATAGGAACAGTGGCGGACCTAGTGTATAATTAGGGGTGCCACTCGACACCGATAAAATTTCAAAATACCAAGGTACGTATGTATCAAAAACTCGAGTGACAGCTAGGATTTTTTTGAGTGACACCAACGAAAAGTTTATAAAATCATTACATACACATCTAAATTATATTTGTTGTTTTTATTACTCAAATTTATTGAAATATTACTGAGTTCTAATCGTAAAAAGTTAAAAGAAAAAAGCCCAACAAAAACGAACAACCAGCCCAATAGAATTTATAAAAAACCAAAAAAAAAAAATACAATCCATGCATTTGAAAAACAACTAATCGCTTTCATTTGTTCATTGCTTCCAACCACGCTTCACCTCTTCACCGCCTCAGCCTTCAATGTTTCTGAATTCTGGCTTTCTGCTCACTTCTCGACGACGACCAGTGTCAGCTAACAGACGAGGGACGATCGCGCTTCTAGCATTCTGGTCTTCTGTCGATCTCTCTCTCTCTCTATCTCTCTCTCTCTCTCTATCTCTCTCTATGATTAAAAATTTGTCTTTCTCATTTTAGGTGTTTATTTGTTAAGTGTAGATGTTTTATTTGGTGAAATATAAAATATAGATGTTTAAATTACTTTATTTACTTATCCTATATTTTAGGTTAATGGACAAATTAAATATTAAGTGTTCATTTGTTAAATTTATTTTAATTAGAAAAATCTTGTTAATTGTTAATTTTGTGTTGGCAACTCGTTTCGGTAACCTGGTTCATCTTAGAAAATATTTTGAAAACCTAAGTATTAAACTTATTTTAAAAAAGTGACACCCATAACATAAATTCTTGGATCCGCCCCTGGATAGGAAAAACATTTATCATTCAAGTTACTTCTCTTGTCGGTGATTGGGAAGCAATAGAAGCAGGGTCGTGTCATGGATTTCATGGGCCCTGTGCAAAAATCACTAATAGACCCTTTGATTACAAAAATTTCAAAACATTTATACAAAATAGAAAATAGTCAAATACAACTTACCTTTATTCCAAGTCTCAACCGATGAACCACATAGTAATTATCCATTTCCAAGTAACAACGGTCAACGGCTGTGCAAAGAAAATGAAAAAACAAAAAAAATCATCAGAGTATATCACTGTTTTAATACCTACAACTCAATGTGATAATTATAAAAGTCGCTTCCTCTCCCAACAAAGTGTCGCTGGGCTGTTGCAATTCCAAGGGCAAAGACAAAAGAAAATTTGGGTTTCTAAAATCTAAACTAATTAAATCCATTAGAATTTTTTTAGACCCTAAAAGAATGGGGGCCCTGTACGAAAGCCCACATTGAACATGTCAATGGTCGGGCCTGAATAGAAGCAAAGACGACGATTGACGGACAAAGATGACAAAGTGGCAGAAGCAGAGATGACGACTGACAGATGATAGGGAAGAAGCGATGCATGCTCGGATACGTGGAGGGATTGAGGAGACTACGGTTCCTATTTTTTATCAATGAGGTAGTTTAACACGCGCGTTGCAGCGGGATCATAACCAAACAATATATATTTTTCATTTTAAATATAGTTTTACCCGCGCGTTGCAGCGGGATCATAAATTATATTTTATAAATATATTACCCAAAAATAATAAAATAACATTAGTCGTTTACCTGCCGGCCAGTTAGAATGTAGATAAATAATTAAAATTTTGTTATTTTAAAATAGCCTGAGATGAAATACAATTTTATGTTAAAATGTAGATAAAAGAAAAGTGTTCATAATGATATATTTGAATTTTTATAAAATACAATACATCAAACGTTTTAATAGAACAACAAAACAATTATATATTACATATAAAATAAAATATTTAGGCAGCTGCATGCCTGCCTGCCTAACGAAAATCGTTTGGACGACGATAAATTTTATATGAGAATGTAGACAAAAATAATGCGATCGTATTGATATACTCAAATTTTAATAGAATACAATATATCAAAAGTTATCACAGAAAAATAGAAATGTTATATAATAATATATAAAGTAATAAAATAAGTCAGCTGCTTACCTGTCTGCTTGAGCTGCCTGGCAGCTTGCTTTACTGGTTCCGACGACGATAAATTTTATATCGGAATGTATACAAAACTAATGTGATCGTAATGATATATTCAAATTTTAATAAAATACAATATAGCAAAAGTTATCATAGAAAAACAGAAATGTTATATAATATATATAAAGTAATAAAATAAGTCAGCTTCTTACCGGCCTGCTTCAGCTGCCTGGTAGCTTAGTTTACTGTTCACAGTGATACGAAGTTTTCAAATAGTTATATTGTTAATATATAAATGACGTTTCAATTTTTAAGTTTTTTTCTTTTTTTTGTTTTAAATATATTATTTGAATGGGCAAATATATGTACCTTTATAAATGTTTTAGATTGTTTAAATTTGATAAAAACTGCCATTTGGATTAATATGATATTTTGATAGCTTAAATAGGATATATATGATATTTATTATAACTTAAGTGGGATAAATATGATTTTTTATGTTTTAATAAGTGCATATATGAATTAACTCAAAAGTTAAAACATAAAAGTTAGTGAATGTATAATTTAACTATATAAAATTAAACCTATTTATAAGAACTGCCATTAAAATAAATTGCAAACCATAATGATCAAATCTATAGTAATGAAAAGGTTAATGTGTTATTTGTTTTTTAAGAGGTTACATGTCTGAAGTCTGAAACCATATCTGTAATTAAGAGGTGGTCTTAAAATCTGAAATCTGAAATTAAAAGTTGATCTTAAGATTGTTCGTTTCGTAATATGAAACACCTAAAAATATTACTTTAAAATATTATATCTAATTAATTATATATTGTAACTAATTAAATTATATAAACAAATTAAATTATAATAATTAATAGAGTTAATTGCATAGATGGTCCTTTAACTAACCCCAAATTGCAGTTATCGTCCTTTTTTCAAAAACGTTGCAAAGTCAGTGTTTTAACTACCAAAAAGTTGCAAGGATGATCCTTTCTAACAGAATCCGTTATATGTCTCTATTAAGTCAATGACAATTTCTTCTTTTAAAGATAAAGGACCCAACTTGCAATTTTTCTTATTATTATTATTATTATTATTATTATTATTATTATTATTATTATTATTATTATTATTATTATTATTATCATCATTATTATCATCATCATCATCATCATCATCATCATCATCATCATCATCATCATCATCATCATCATCATCATCATCATCATCATCATCATCAGCAGCTTGAATTCTCCGGTGAGTAAATCAACTTTGGTCATCTTCTCCGGCCATTCCTCCGGTGGGGTTGTCTTCTACAGCAATTCCTCCGGTGGGTTTTATCAAAATAATATATAAACACAAATTGATAAATCCAGATCGAACACCAACAAAAACCAAAAGAGATCTCTGGTTTGGTTTGACAGAGTACAAAAATTAGGTAGTACATTCCATTTTGACTCAGGTTTGGTTTGACAGAGTAAACTGAATCAGCTAGACTCCGACCATCGTTGCCACTACGTTCATACAACAAACAACATCTGAAAATCTAGATGTGGAGAAACGAACACAAAGACAATGTCGTAAAACCTTGAACATACACCTAAAAATATTTGAGATCTAAAAATTCAATGATAGCAGGGAACAAACCCCAACCAAAATCGAAGCCGGACATGAAGAAACTTGACCGGGAACAAACCCTATTCTACAAGCGACCGTGGTGGTGGTCACCGCTTGAATCCAGATTTGAAGTCAACGGGGAACAAACCTTAATCGCAAAAGAGATCTCTGGTGGAGGATTTGAAATCATAGGACATGATGTAGAAGACCTAAAAATAATTGAGATTTAACAGACCTTGTACGGTGGAGCAGTCGATGAAATATAGAGGACCTGATCTAGAAGACGAAGTAGGAGGGTGATGGTCACCGACGGCGAAGCAGAATGGAAAAATGAAAGGGGAGGCAGCGGCGGAGCAAATCGATTGCAAAATGAAAAAATGAAAGTGGCGACAGCAAAGCAGGTCGATGGTTGTCGGTGGTGGTGATCGTTGTCGGTGGTGGTGATGGTTGTCGTTGATGGTGTGGTGTGGTGTCTGTAGCTGCTGTGGGTTGAAAGGGTTCCACTTCATGGTGAAATATTGGGTACAAGAGCATGGAAGGGATAATGAGATATGCATCTTTCTTTCTTTCTTTAAATATTAAATATTAAATAATAATAATAATAATAATAATAATAATAATAATAATAATAATAATAATAATAATAATAATAATAATAATAATAATAAAGCAAATAATAAGAAGAAATTGCAAAAAAGGTCCTTTATTCTTGGAAAGACGAAAATACCCTTGACTTAACAGAGACATTAAACGGATTTTGTTAGAAAGGACCTTAATTGCAACTTTTCGGTACATAAAACACCCAAATTGCAACGTTTTCGAAAAAAAGGTCGATAACTGCAATTTGGGGATAGTTAAAGGACCATCTATGCAATTAAGTCTAATTAATATGATAAATATTTTTAAAGTAACTAAACATATATATTAATCAACACCTCAAAAAAGATAACTGGAATTATAATAATTAATATGATAAATAGTTTTAGACTTTTAGGGTTTGTAAACTAAAAAAATAAAAAAAAAATGACCTCTTAATTTGTTTTCAGACCTAAGCCTCCCTCTTAAAATTAAGAGGTAAATTCAGAGGTTACAACCTCTTAATTCTGAAACTAAAAAAATAATCTAATTTTATTATAGATCTGAAGTCTAACCCTTTTAAGTCTCTTAATGAAAAACAAACAGGGCCTAAAATCATTATTTTTAAAAAGCTAAGGGTTTGTTTGGTTCGCAGAATGTTTCTGAGGGAATTGGAATCTGTTAAGAATTTTGAATCTGTCAGGAATTTGAATTAGAATCCAATGGATGTTTGGTTGGCAGGAGAAGGAAATGGAATCCAATTCCTTTTTCTGTTTGGTTCATAAATCTGTCAGTAGAATTACATTTAAATAAGACTAAATTACATAAATGGTCCCTATGGTTTATATGAAATTACGGTTTTAGTCCCTGAAAGAATTTTATTACACCAGAAGTCCCTAAAATCGAAAAGTTGTAACATTTTGGTCCCTAAAACTAACGGCAGTTAACTTGAGCCGTTAGTTTCATGGGTATTTTGGTCTTTTTGTATTTCAAGGACCATTTATGTAACTTTCAAACTTTCAGGGACCATTTATGTAACTTTCATACTTTTCATATATATATATATATATATATATATATATATATATATATATATATATATATATATATATATATATATATATATATATATATATATATATATATATATATATATATATATATTTAGTATTTTTTTCTTTTTTATAATTTAATATCCAAACATAACATTTAATTTTTATTCCTTTTGTTTTAATCATTAATTTTTATTTGTATGTTTATTGTTATTATTAATGTTAGTTTTTTTTTTATATATTACTACAATTATTTATTTAAGATTATTATATGGTATAACTGATTCATTTTTTTCAATTATTTATTGAGAATCCAAATCTTTCTCTATTATTTTTTTTATTTAAGAAAAATAAAAATAAAAACTAGTTGTAGTTTTTTTCGTTTGGGAAATATAAAACCAAAATGATTTATTTCTTTCTCCATTCAAAAAAATTCAAAATAACGACGTTTTAAAACATTTTTTTCGTTTGGAAAAAGTATATAATCAGAATGCTTCGTAGTTTATTCATTGCAAATACTTAATAAAAATTTTAATTCTAAATGGTTTGAAAAAAAATCAAGAATTGGAATGGTTCATCTCTTTTTAGTTAAAAAAATTAAATTACAAATGGTTTGTTGTATTTTAATAAAAAAAAAAATCAAAATTGTATTGATTTTTTTATCTACGTTTAATTAAAATCAGAATGGTTATTTTGTTTGAAAAAATCAAAAATCTTTATTGTTTACCGTTTTTTGATCAAAAATATTAAATTAAAATCAAAATGGTTCGTCATTTTTTTATAAAAAAAATTAATACAAGATGGTTAACGTTGTTTGAAAAAATCAAATATCATAATGGTTCATCATTTTTTGATCAAAAAATTATCGAAATGGTTCATTGTTTATTTAATCCAATATCAATAATGTTTTTATTTTTTAGTTTTCAAAAAAAAATCTTTACGATTTTGATCAAACAACGATAAAAAAAAGTTATGAACCACTCCAATATTGTTTTTTGGATCAAATAAACGATGAACCATTTCGATAATTTTTTTGATCAAAAAATGATGAACGATTATGATTTTTGATTTTTCCAAACAACGATAACCATCTGGTATTAACTTTTTTTATAAAAAAATGACGAACCATTTTGATCAAAAACGGTAAACAATTATGATTTTCTTTATTTAACAAACATAAGAACCATTCTGATTTTAATTAAACGTAGATCAAAAAATCAATACAATTTCAATTTTTTCAATAAAATACAACAAGCGATTTGAAATTTAATTTTTTTTTTGACTAAAAAGTGATGAACCATTCCAATTCTTGATTTTTTTCAAACCATTTAGAATTAAAAGTTCTTATTAAGTATTTGCAATGAAAACTACGAAGCATTTTGATTATATACTTTTTCCAAACGAAAAAAGTTTCAACACGTCGTTATTTTGAATTTTTTTGAATGGAGAAAAGAAATAAATTATTTCGATTTTAGATTTTCCGAACGAAAAAAACTATAACTAGTTTTTATTTTTATTTTTCTTAAATGAAAAAAAAGAATAGAGAAAAATTTGGATTCTCAATAAATAATTGAAAAAAAACCAATTATATCATACAATAATCTTAAATAAATAATTATAGTAATATATAAAAAACTAACATTAATAATAACAATAAAAATACAAATAAATATTAATGATTAAAACAAAAGGAATAAAAAATAAAATGTTATATTTGGATAATTAAATTAAAAAAAATACTAAATATATATATATGAAAAGTATGAAAGTTACATAAATGGTCATTGAAATTCAAAAAGACTAAAATGCCCCTGAAACTAACGGCTCAAGTTAACTGTCGTTAGTTTCAGGGACAAAAATGTTACAACTTTTCAATTTTAAGGATTTATGGTGAAATAAAATTCTTTCAGGGACTAAAACCATAATTCCATATAAACCACAGGGACCATTTATGTAATTTAGTCTTTAAATAATATCAATCAACTGAATTAACCTTTTTGATTGTTTGTTTAGTTTTTGTCTGTTTTTATAAATTTTACATTAAAATTTTTTTATGAATTATATATATGAATAAATTATCAATTTAAATAATATATTTTTTAATATATCCATTACTGTGTTAGAGGAGGCACTAAATGGTACAGTTACTATACAGCCTATTGCTTTAGGCAACCTGTTGTCAGAAAGGTATGCTAGTGTTTCCTTCTTTTCCAGTTCCATATTTATGGTGATTGTTTGTAACTTTGTATTATATTATATCTTTGCTTTTTTGTACAGGTTGAGAAGCAGTGTGCTCAAGGTTTATAACAAATCGAACGGAGAAGGAAGAACAAACCGTCGGAGAAAGAAGCAGACGCGCCGGAGAAGGAAGTAGTCGCCGCCGCTGGAGAAGAAGCAGTCTCCAGAGAAGAAACAGCCGCCACCGCCAGAGAAGAAAGGGACGCCGCCGCCGTAGAAGAAAAGGTTGACGCCGTCGGAAAAGAAAGGGTCGCCGCCGCCGGAGAAGAAAGGCAGTGAAGAAGAATGAAGCAGCGTGTGATGTGATGAGTAATGACCTAGGTTAATATTATTTAAGGAGTATTTTTGTAATTGACCACTTTCCCTACTTGCAAGATTTTTAATTCCATCTTACTATTGAAGGAATCAAACTTTCCAGCATTCAAGAGAAAATTTTAAATTTGAAGGATTCCAATTTCATTAAGTTGGTGAACCAAACGTTTGAATTGGCTGGACTTGGATTCCTTTTCCTTCCAATTCCTATAGATTTCAATGAACCAGACGACCCTAAGATTCAATTAACTGAAGAGTGACCATTTATGAAAGCAAATATAGTTTGAAAAACTGTTTATGTAACTTTAAAAGTTGAATGACCGTCTCCTTGATTTTAAAAAAAACCACAAGAACCATTTATGTATTTACTCAAACCTTAAAATTTTTTTTTGAAAAGCTCAACTCATTCGAAACATTATTTTTAAAAGGATAAATTACAAATTTGTCCTTATGATTTATTAGAAATTATGGATTAAGTTTTTTAACTTTAAAAATTACATTAATAGTCTTTATAATTGAAGTTTTGTTATGGATTTTAATTTTGGTTATTTAAAATGACCGTTTTACATTTAGTTGTTTAATAGTCATTATTAATGTTGTTATTATTATTATTATTTTTAGAGTAAATTACATAAATGGTCCCTGTGGTATTGTATAACTTACGGATTTCGTCACTAGGTCAAAGTAAGTACATAGATAGTCCTAAAAATTGAAAAGTTGCTACAAATCAGTCCCTCAAACTAACTGCCGTTAAAATTGGGGTTAAATCTGGGGGTAATTTCGCCTTTTTATCCATACAGGGACCATTTATGAAATTTTTTAATAAACTTTTAATTATTATTATTATTATTATTATTATTATTCTGCTTCTCCTCCTCCTCCTCTTCTTCTTGTACGACGAACTCCTCCAAGAAATCTTGTAAGGTCTACCACTGCAAGATCTATCTAGACGCGGATCCGTGAACGAGTGCGGAATCCTCGTTGACGATTAGACGGACAACTCTCAACCAACGGAAACACGGAGACTATTAGTCGTTGAACGAACGACACACGAACGATCCTACGTACTAATTCTCTCCGAAACGGCACTCGCCTAGCTGATAAACTCGAGATCGCCTCTTGCTTAATTCCTCACGAATTCTGCAAAAAGTCCCTTAATTATTCGAGTCTATCCCTAATTATAGACCCTGATTCGAGTCTGTTGTGGGCCAAGCTCGAATCTGGCCCAAGGCCCATTCGAGTCTGTCCATATTGACAGTCTCGAATCTAGCCCATTCGAATCTAAGGCTAGACTCGAATCTATCACAGATTCGAATCCCAAGCCTTAAACAATTCGAATCTATGGCTACATTCGAATCTATCACAGATTCGAATGCCAAGCCTTGTATTCTAAAATCACCTAAGAACTTGTCTTATCAATAACAAAACTAGACTGCTGTCGTCACACTGAATGTACCAACAGACTCCCCCTTGACGATAACTTCTAGTTTTTGTTCATTGATCTTGATAGACTATTTGCTTTAATGACAATGAATGTCGAGATCACCCTTTCTCCTCGTTATCCATGACTGATGATTCTGAATCGCTTCTCTAACTTAGTCCACGTTCCTTTGAACCACAGCGCTTCTAATACCTCTTAGACTAACCTCTTAAATCTGCAGTACGACCCTTTCTTCTGACAGTTTTTGCAAACACCTCAGCCCAGAATTGTCTTCCTAGATTATACGGTCCTTCTAAGGTAAAATCAGTCACTTCTAACTTCAGAATCTGATTCATCATTTAGAGCAGTCTTCTGCATCTCTAGATCTATCCCATTCTGATCATCATTCATAACACCTTCATCGAGTGGTGCATTCATAACACTTAGGAAAAAGTTCTAAGTCATCTTCAATTACTCTGACAATGCTCCGGTCAGACCATGTCTTCAGTTACTTCAGTTGTCTCTGAATCCTTGTCTTTCCTATTGTCAGTAGCTTCGGACACTGACTCCCCCTGAGGATCAGCAGTGAGAGCCAATATTTGAAAGATCTGCCAGCTCACTACTGTCTTGAAAGATCTGCCCGCTCACTATGCGAGCTATCTTCTTTGTCTTGTCAGCTCACTGCTCAGGCCATCTTTTTCGAAGGACAGCTTCTCTATGATTTCTCCACTCTCTACTATTTCTCCCCCTAAGATGGATGATCTTTCAACCAGATGCCAATATAGCCTCCAGATTTGCAATCTGCTGCTACTGATCAGTCTCTGTCTGATCCAACTTGGCATGAAGTTCACAAATCGCCTTTGTCAGTTGAAGAATCTGTAATTCTGTGAATAATTCAAGGCTAACACTGTATAGACTTAATCAACACATGAAACAAGTCATTAGATGTTAGTAGGACATTAAAATCATTATTCAACGATAAAGATAAAATGAAACTCTCCTACTTAAAGTTTTTGAAGGTTTATAGCGTAAACCAAACACGAGAACTAAGTTCGAGAGAAACTCTCATTACCTTTGTTTAAATAGTCCCAACCTCGTAAGTTTTGAAAAACTTTGAACAATTTTCAACTTTTTCAACACTTAAATGAAAATTTTGAAAATCTTTGAATAAAATTCAACTTTTTCAACTTTTTCATGTAATGGAGGTTTACAACCTTTGCAGAACCAATCACACTAAGCAACAGATTTTCACGCAATATTTGTTTATTCAACCAATCATGCATCCTTAGAAAGTTTGACCTTTATCCTACTGAAGATAAAAATAAAATAAAGTAAAATAAAATTTTGACCAAAAATTTAATCTAGACTTAAGAAAAAAAAATTTACAATCTAAGCTAAATACTTAACAACATATTTTTGATGAGTATAGTCTAAGAAAGGTTCAATCAGATAGCGATGTCTGATACTAACTTTCAGTACTTAAACTTTCACACTTAGGAATTTTTGATTCCTTTGATTGTTTGTTGTGACATACCTATTTAGCCAATCGTTGGTATTTTACCCTGCTAAACATTCTACATTTCGGAATATCCCTTGGCCTTTTTATTTATCCGGAAATTATCTTACGTGACTCAGACATAGACATACTTTTATGATCAAGGCACACAGACAAAAATTCTAACTTGTTGGTATTTGCAAACTTTCTTTAAAAGACAAACATCGGACACAGGTCTGTATTCTCATACAACAAAGTGTCTTAGTTCGACTTAAGGTTTATTTTTAAAGTTAGCAGATAGCGGTGACAGGTCTGTACTGACGTACAACAAAGCGACATGTCTGCTAACCCGAATCTAAACAGAGACAACAGGTCTGTACTTACGTACAACAGAGTTGCATGTTTTCGACTCTCAGTTTTACAGGATATTTCTATTCTTTCCATTTTCAGATGTATTTGATGTTGCCATACATCCCCAGAAAGCTCGCATACCTCATTTAGACTCAATGTTTGTATGTCTTGTACATAAAAATTAAGACCGATTGGTCGTACATCTAAGTTAGTGACACGCTTGACTTTTTCTAGAATATTTTATTAGCCTTGAGATTCCCTATATGTATTATGCCTACCAACATATCAAACTAAATAAAGTATAACACTTGGAATTTAGTTGCATTATGTGTGAAAGCCTAAATACTTAGAGTCTGTAACGACGGTGCTAATTTTCGTCACTTTGAACCTATGTATCTAAGACTTAACTCCTTTTCTGATATTCTCTTTTTTTTTTGTATTTTTGTTTTGATTTTCATAAATAATAATAAGCTAATAAAGTAACTTACTAACTTACTATAAAAAGAAATAAAATAGCTTAAGGTCAAGTTACTTTGGATTACACATGCCATTTAGTTGAACTAACAACCCAAAGCATGAACTAACAAATGCTTTTGTGACTAGATTCGCATTGTTTATACAGACTGACACAACTGACACACCTTACATGTTTCCCTTATAACTTCTCACTTTGGTCTAAGGACCCAGAAAGCATACCTGGTGTTTCGTCCTTTGTACCCCTGTCCTGTATCAAGAGAAACCACTATCCATAAACCATTTGTCATTAGGATCTGTAGCTAACTCCTGCACACTAAGCAAGAAAAGTTAGTTATCACGGGGGACCCAAGCCATGACTGACTTGGTAATACCATCCTCATCCACAAACTTGAATTCTTTCAAATACCCATCTCTCCTTTCAGGTGACTTGGATTTTTGATTGAGAATCTGTTGTGAAGCTGAATGATTAACATCCATTCTCGACCTTTGTATTGGTCTTTTCGGTTCAGCCCTTGAATAATTTCTGTTATAGTACATTTCAGTCTCATAATTCCGGGCTCTACCTTGTGTCGTATGCTTATTAGGAGAATTAGACCTAACGAGAGTGTGACTCCTCTTAGGTGAATTTTTTCTAATAATGGTATGGGGGCCAGACATTGAGTGACTAGGAGATCTATTCGGTGAATTAATCCTAAGTCCGTCATTTTGTCTAAGAGACTCCGATGATTGACAACTACCTATACGTGACACCTCAACGGAGTTCTTCTCAGAAACTCGAGAACTACTCCCGCTCGCATCACTAGGCATTGTTTTTAAGATTTGCTGCTCTTGTTTCCATATGTTCAATGAAGACTCTGACTTTTTGTAGGGACAACCTGAAACAACATGTCCTTTCTCATGACACTTAAAGCAAGACATCTTGTCAATAGATTTCTTATAGGCACTCTTTGACCTAGGTGTCTTACTAATGCCCTGATTGTCTGTATCAACAGCTTGTTTTAACTCCCCTTTGTTAACATTGCTTACAGTATTTTCCTCTTCTAGGTTTGAATTACAACTAGACTGAACACACTGTACTGTTTGTCTAACCTGAGGAGTAATTGAAGATACTTCATAGGACTCAGTTACCTTGACTACCTCTGAGTTAACCATATCATTGGTCTCATCCTGAGCAGTAGGTACACGATTGCTATTGGCCTCATCAACCTTAGTACTAGACTCAGCTAATTCCTTATCTCTAAGAGAGATCTCTTTGGTCAGTGACTCTACATGCTCATAAAGTAGTTCATTCCTGACACTTTGTTCAATCAATTTGTCATTCAGAACTAGTAAATCTTGAGCATCATTTCTCAGTTTGGCCTGAAGATCTTCCTTAATGTCTAATAAATTAGCATTATCTGATTTTAAGGATTGAATTTGAGCAGTCATAGATGAATATGTTTCTAGTACTAAATTCAATTTATCATTCAAAGTAGTACATAAAGCACATAAATCATGAAAAGTAGAAGAGTTTAGAATTACCTGTTTCCGATCAGATTTGATATTGGCCATCTGAGCTGCAAACTCCAGCGTAGTTAGCTCCTCAGCAATTTCCAGCACCAAAGGTTCTGAATCAGAAAACTGTGTATCCTCTTTCTCTTCCTCTTCTGCTCCCGTACTTCCAGTCTCTGTGACTTCAGCCATGAAGGCTCTAGCATTAGTCTCTGGATGTGTACTCCAATCATATGTGCCATCTAACTGTCTGTTAGACCCCACATTAGCAAGTAAACCAGCCACTGAACCCTGATTCCCTGATCTTTGATTCCCTGAACTGGCTAAATGCTGACGTCCTAAGTTCTGATGATTATCAATCTTAGGTCTTTGACACTCTCTCGCAAAGTGTCCCAACCCCTGACAGTTATAACATCTAACTTTTGACTTATCGAATCCTACATTGTTCACACTCATACTTCTTCCTGTTCTTTTCATGAACCTTTTCAATCTCTGTGTGACCATAGCCAATTGCCATTGTAGGTCCATTTGTTCCAAGTCATCCGGATCCACCTGATCATAATCTTCTTCCCATAAAGCTGGATCAATTATTTTCCCTTGAATACAATTCCCGTAAGCCGCTACAAACGATGCTAGAAGCTTCAGTTGCTCCTCTGCAGTTTTAGCACTCATTGGCATTTTTGTGTATCCCTGGGACGATGATCCTGAAGTAGATGCTTGTGGCTGCTCATCCGGTCCACTAAACCCTATGAAAGCTCTACATTGTGCTTCCTCTGGCTCAGCTGGTGACGCAGTTTCTCCTGTGAAAAACGCTGTAGCTGTCTTCATATCAGCTGTCACTGAAGGTGTTGATTTTCCGAAATACATTGCCGGATTTTGGACTTGTTCATAATCTGTTTCAGCCTTCAATAACTCGAAATGATACGCCCTCAGCGTTCCCACTACATCCTCCAACGATTGAGTATAGTACTTATCCTCATCAAGCTTAATCATAGCCACATACATCGCCCATTTGGCGGGTAAGGCATCCAAAAGCTTGTTATTCTTTTCTGTGTCGCTATACCCAATGTCGTGACTTTCAAGCTCTGTTAATAGATGATAAAACCGAGTGATAGTATCATTCAATTGTTCATCCTTTAACGCCTTGAAGATGGCGAACTGTTGTTTTAACAGCTCTGTACGCTTTCTCCTAACCCGAGGATTTCCCTCACACCTTTTCTGGAGAGACTCCCAAAGTTCTTTTGATGTCCTCTGAGTCCGGAATGTGTGTAGATTATCTTGCGGTAACGCCATTCGGATTAAAGAAAAAGCTTTGTTTTCGGCTTCAAATAATTTATTGTCATCCTCTTTCATCATCTGGTATGACAAGACCTTTTGACGGCCTTCAACTTCAGATACTGGCGGAATGTACCCTTCATCTATGCACACCCACATGCGCATATCATTGAATCGTACAAAATCTGTAAATCTGTTCTTCCACCAGTAATAGTCCTCAACTTTCATCAGCTTTGGCGGTGCATTTGCCTTCCCAACTTCGTGATCCATCTCAAGGAATTTCTGAAGATTTGACATCTTTTCTGAAAGAAATTGAATTTGAACTTAATTAATTTAATTCGAAACTGATTTAGATTAACTTATTCGAATCTAGATAGATTCGAAACTAATTAATATTAAATCTGTTGAGATTAAATTCGATTAAGTCTTAAAAGTCAATTAGATTCGAAATTATGTCAGATTCGAACAACTCCTTAGATTCGAAGTTATGTCAGATTCGAAGACCCTTAGAATCGAAGGCACAGCAGAGTCGAATGTCAGCAGATTCGAAGCACAGAATCGAAACAGTAACAAACTCGAAACAAACTCGAAACAATATAGACTCGAGATCCAATTCGAATGAAGTAACAGATTCGAAACAAGGTAGACTCGAAACTCTCTGAAATTGACTCGAAAGGAGCGTATTTAGGTTAGACTCGAAAATAAAGTAAAACCCTAATTACCCCTATAGATTCGAGCGCCGCAAACTCGAAAAACGGCTAACACTTTGATTTCTGGACGTTTTACAGATTAAATCACTATTTTTCAAACGAAAAATAATGATTTCGACCAAAAACGTGAAAAACGACAAAGTGTTTCCCGAATATGAATTTGCTAAGCTCAAAAACACGTTTTTGAGAGCAAAACCGTCCAACTAGCGTCAAGAAACCTAGAATGTATCTGATGAACACGAAGAACACCAAGAACACTCCGTCGGCTCTGATACCACTTGTAAGGTCTACCACTGCAAGATCTATCTAGACGCGGATCCGTGAACGAGTGCGGAATCCTCGTTGACGGTTAGACGGACAACTCTCAACCAACGGAAACACGGAGACTATTAGTCGCTGAACGAACGACACACGAACGATCCTACGTACTAATTCTCTCCGAAACGGCACTCGCCTAGCTGATAAACTCGAGATCGCCTCTTGCTTAATTCCTCACGAATTCTGCAAAAAGTCCCTTAATTATTCGAGTCTATCCCTAATTATAGACCCTGATTCGAGTCTGTTGTGGGCCAAGCTCGAATCTGGCCCAAGGCCCATTCGAGTCTGTCCATATTGACAGTCTCGAATCTAGCCCATTCGAATCTAAGACTAGACTCGAATCTATCACAGATTCGAATCCCAAGCCTTAAACAATTCGAATCTATGGCTACATTCGAATCTATCACAGATTCGAATGCCAAGCCTTGTATTCTAAAATCACCTAAGAACTTGTCTTATCAATAACAAAACTAGACTGCTGTCGTCACACTGAATGTACCAACAAATCTTCCATCGTCTCCCTTTTCTGTCGTTCTTCCCTGTCTCCCTTCTCTCCAAACGGTCTGGAAATCGAAGCTTTTCTAGATATCTCCATTGTCAAGAGCCACTGCCATGAATCTTGGAAATCGAAGCTTGGATCTGCTCAGATTTCTTAATCTATTGTGGATTTCTCAACTGGATCTGTACTTGGAAATCGAAGCCTTCGATTTGTGTTCATGATCTAAATTTTGTCTTCAATTTGCATATGGAGATGAACCAAAATCTAGGTGTTCTTTAATACTTTTGTACTTTTATTCATGTTCTTGTTGGTTTGTTCACCTTCATTAAATGATAATTGTTCAAGAAATTGATTACAAATAATTTTCAATGTTCGTCCGAATGGTGGTGGTTTGACTTGGGTGTTTCGATTTTGGATCTATTCAACCAGTTAAGTTTGAATTTATGAATTAAGATCTGATTATGATAACTGTTGATGTATATTAACTGATTTTGATATTTTCTCTTTTCTTGAAAATCACATCTGAAAATTTTTTCCAAGTACAAAACGGCTTCATGGATTTAGGTGTTTATTTGTTCTTCAGTTCACGTTCTTACTCGTATTCTTGTTCTTCTAGTTTCTATCTCTTAATATTCTTGTTCTTTGGCTTGCTAACTTATGGTTCTTACCATAAATTTAGTTATAAAAAATATGGATGAATTATTCAAAAACGTGATTAACACATATGAATGCTTGAAACATTATGAACACCAGTAAATAACAATATGAATATATTAACTTTAATAAATAAATAATAAAAGAAATTTTAAGACTAAAATTTTATTTAAAAAATTTCATAAATGATCCTTGCATGTGTAAAAAGACGAAAATACCTTTGGAGTTAACTTCAATTTTAACGCCAGTTAGTTTGAGGGACCAAATTCGAGCAAGTTTTGAGTTTTATGGACTATCTATGTACTTACTTTGACCTAGTGACGAAATCCGTAAGTTAAACAATACTACAAGGACCATTTATGTAATTTACTCTTATTTTTATTATTAATTAATAAATTAATCTGAAAAATAAAATTAATTTATTTTATAATTTAAAAGTTGTTTACTTTCTTTTAAAAAATTAAAAAAATTCTCAGCTCAAAACGTTATGTTTTCAATTTTTAATTAATAATAATAATAATTTTCGTCTTTAAAAATATTTTGTTAACCATTTTTATATCTGTTATATTAAATTAATTTTAGGGTAAATTGCATATTTCGTCCCTGTGGTTTATAGTAAATTATGGATGTGGTCCTTTGACTTCTGAAATTACAACTAAGATATCTATGGTTTGCGTTTTGTTTTGGAATCAGTCCTTCGCCCTAACACCGTTAGTATCTCACCGTTAATTTAGGTCATGTGCGGTTCACATGAGGGCAATTTCGTCATTTAACGTGTTCCCTCTTCATTTAATGCAACTAATCGTGCATGTCAATCAAAAACGTCCCTCTCTCTCTTACATCTTCTCACTCATAAACCCTCTCTTCATATTCCATATCATTTGTAATCCTTGTAGTATTCGTGAGAAAGGTGAGCTACGTTCATCAGAGTAATCGGAAGTGAATAAGCTACAATCATCCAGGTGCAACCATGTGGGAGATTCGTTCTCGTACTCGTCATTTCAACCCAACTGAAGCATACGGTATTGTTTTCTTCATGAACTGTACTCGTCTTAACAATATACTTTGTTTTCAAAGAAAGATTGATATTAGCAATATATAGTTATTATCGTGTATTTGTTTGACACCAAGTTTTTATTTTTTTTGATGAACAGAGCATTCTGAAAACTTGTTTTCATTGAGGATTAATCATAGGGGAAAGTTTAGCAAGTTTCCTGGTAGAACTTATATTAACGGTAAAATAGATTATGTTGATGAAGTAGATAGTGACAAGTTCTCAGCTATTGAGTTAATATATATGCTGGAAGAGTTAGGGTATGTTGGGCAAGAACCAATATTCTATCATTTTAGGAAGCCTGATTCAGATTTGGATTTTGGTCTTTTACCTTTGGGCAATGATCAAGATGTGATGAACATGGTTAAATATGTTGCAATGTATAAGACCATTGATGTGTACACTGAACATGAGGGGACAACATTGCATAGTTATTTCATTTCGCCACAAAAATCCTCTGTGTTGATAGAAGAAATTAATGATGCATATCCTACATATGGAGAAACAAGTGTTTCTAATCGTGGTCAAAGTTTGTTGATGTTGGATTGGGTAGACAAGGATACTGCCATTAAACCTCAAGTGGGGCAGAGCATGACAACAAATTCTGTGGAGGGTTCCACAATTGAACCTCAAGTGGGGCAGAGCATGGCAACCGGTTCAGTGGAGGGTACCACAATTGAACTTCAAGTTGGACAGGATATGACAACAGATTCTGAAATGGGTGGTCCTGAAATGGGGGGTCCTACATTAGATGATATTCAAGTTGATGGTAATTTTGGGGAAACAACTGATGATTATAGGGTTCATATGGATGATGTTAGAGCATTGAGCCCTCAACATATGGTTGATACAAGTGGATTAAATGTTGAAGATTTTGATCCATTCTTTGATAGTAACTTAAATGAAGAGTATGTGACAGATGTTACTCACAATGTTATGGAAGAAAGTAACCCATTAGACAATGAAGGCAGTGATGATGATTTTATTGTGGATGAAGAGAATGTGCTTGAGGATGTAGAGGTAGATATGAGAGATTTCAACTTAAATGTTGATAGAGAGGTTGAGTGGGTTGAAGGAGCTCCACTTTCAGAGGCTGATGGAGCAATAACTGAAGATGTAGATGCAATTGACTTTGAGGAATTTGATAGTGGATCAGGGGATGAGGACCAAACTGATTGGCTGAGACATAAGAAGTTAAAACAGATAAGGAAAAACAAACAAAGAGAGATCTTTAGGACTAATTTTTATGTTGGTCAAGTGTTTAGTAGTGGAATGGAAGTAAAGGAACTGATTAGAGAACACGCAATTGAGACTAGACGGGACTTGGTGATTGTTAAGAATGACAAAGTAAGGGTGAGGGCCACGTGTGCTGGAAGTTTACCTGTGTTTAGTAAGGGTGGTCAAAGTGAAGGGCAGAGTAGTATGGGTGGTGAATCTCAAGGGCAAAGTAGTAAGGGTGGTCAAAGTAGTAAGGGTAAAAAAGTCATTCAAAGTAAGGATGTGGACCAAGTGAAATGCCCTTGGGTTCTACATGTTTCCAGCTCAGCAGAAGATGATACATGGGTGGTCAAAACATTTATTGATGACCATAAATGTATGCAAAAAAGAGACCTTAAAGCCTGCACAGCTAGTTTTTTATCAAGGCAGATTGTGGAGACAGTAATGGCGAATCCAGAGATACCAACTTCAGCTCTTCAAGATCAACTTCAAAGGAAATATGAGTTAGGGATGTCAAAGATGAAGGTATATACCCAGTTGCTTATGCTATTGTTGAAGCAGAGAATATGAATTCTTGGACATGGTTCTTAGAATGTCTAGGTGATGATCTTGATTTAGTAGCCAACTCTAATTTCACTTTCATATCTGATAGACAAAAGGTAATTACAATTTCTGATACAATTATCTTTCAAGTTCACATTCATATCAATGGTATTTAACCAAATTATTTCATTATTCTTGGATAGGGTGTTATCCCAGCTCTGGCAAAAGTGTTCCCGCTGCTGAACACAGATTTTGTGTTAGACACATTCATGAAAATATGAAGCAACAATGGAAAGGTGCAGCATATAAGGATCTGATATGGAGAGCTGCCACAACATCTACTGTCCCAGACTTTCAGAAGACAATGGATGCTCTGAAGAAACACAATTCAGATGCATATGAGTGGTTGAAGAAAATTGCACCTCATCATTGGACTAGATCCCATTTCTCTGGTAACATTACATGTTTTACAAAGTTTATATAATAATTGTCATGTACTTGCTTAATTTTGGTTCATTTTACTTTATAATGTTACAGGTAGGGCACATTGTGACATACTATTGAATAATCTATGTGAGACATTCAATAGCAAGTTGGTTGATGGTAGGGATAAGCCTATTATCACAGCCCTTGAATATATTAGGGAGTACCTTATGAAGAGAATAGTTAATGTTCAAAAATTGATAGAGAAAGCAGAAGGTCCATTAACACCAACAGCAACTAAATTGTTTGCTTCCATTCAGTCAGAAGCAAAAAATTACACAGTCCTTTGGAATGGGAGTGACAAGTACCAGGTTAAAGGCCCATGGAGTGAGCAATGTGTGGTGGACATGAAAGAAAGAGTTTGCTCTTGCAGGAGGTGGGAACTAACTGGCATGCCATGTAAGCATGCTGTGGCTAGCATATGGAACATGGCTGAAAATGGACAGCAAGTGGGCATACCTGAAGAATGGGTTCATCCTGCGTATTATTTACAAACTTGGAGGGAAGCATATAGTTTCAAAGTTGATCCTATCAAGGGGCCAAGCATGTGGCCAAAAAGTCAGTGTCCAAGTACCCTTCTTCCACCATTGCATCATAAACAAGTTGGACGACCAAAAAAGAAAAGAAAGAGGACTGATGAAGAGATCAGCCAAGATGCTGGAAACACGTCATTTGTGAAAGGAGGGAAACTGTCAAGGATGGGGAAGAGCATAACATGTGGTAAATGCAAGAAGAAAGGACATAATTCAAGAAGCTGCAAAGGCCAAGAAGATGTTGCTGGGTCATCACATGGTGGTGGAAGAAAGAAAAGTTCTGCTAAGCACAGTGGTAAAAAGAAAGGAGTTGCAGGTGAGTCAAGGGCAAAAGGAAGTAAGAAGTGAATTTGATTAGTTGTTGGTTATTATTATGTGAACAATTACCTTTTGGATTATGTATTTTTGTTGAACTTAGGAACTTCCTTTTGATGTATGATTCTGATCAAACAACTACTTTTGGGGGTTGTTATTACCCTACTTTTGATGCATGATTGTTTGCCATGTAATGTTAAACAATGTTTTAGTAATCTATGGTTATTTATAATGCTTTGAACTATTTGAGTATGGTTTTGTTTACCTTCATTAAGTATGTACAGGGGAGATGCATTTCCTTCAATAAATTCATCAAAAAAAAAAAAACGTTCATCAATTAAGCAACACCATATAACTTCACAGTAGAAAGGTAGTCATATTAAAGCAAATTGATTACATAATTTGTTTACCAAACCAAAAACACTTGACCTTAAACTAACTTCAAAACATATCAGGTCAAAACACTTCAAAAAAGCAAATTGACCTTAAACTAACTTCAAAACACTTGACATTTATAACATATCAGGTCAATTTACAATAAAGAGCACATAAATGAAAAAAACAACCCAGCTACAAACTAAATACAACTTGAGCCTAAGAGCCAAATCTTTGCTGGCATTCATTGAAGCTTCTGCGATGTTTTTGGACCTCAATAGTCCTGGAATAACTTCCTTAGCTCGATGACACATGGGTGGATCAATCCATCCATTAAAACCACAATTTGATCCCTGAAAAGAAAATATAACTCAAAATTAGGGCACAAACCTTACACATTTGAAAAATTATAGAAATAGAAATCACATTTCCAGAACAACAGTAGAATCGTCGTCCAGGATTGTTTGCTGTCCATGAAGTTTTAACAACCGTAGGGTTGCCACACATACAAATCACCATTGAAGGCCTTCGAAGAAGATGATGCAGTCGAGAGGGAAGAAGATGAAGCAGACGAGAGGGTAGAATCTTTTAAGGGGATTTCGCACGATTAGTTGCATTAAATGAAGAGGGAACACGTTAAATGACGAAATTGCCCTCATGTGAACCGCACATGACCTAAATTAACGGTGAGATACTAACGGTGTTAGGGCGAAGGACTGATTCCAAAACAAAACGCAAACCATAGATATCTTCGTTGTAATTTCAGAAGTCAAAGGACCACATCCATAATTTACTATAAACCACAGGGACGAAATATGTAATTTACCCTTAATTTTATTAATATTTTTAATTTTTTAAATTATTTTATAATTTATATGATAATAGATATAAAAATAAAAGCAATGTTAATAATAACTACTAGTTTATAACCCACGTATTACGTGGATATTTTTAATTGAATTTATTTATATAAAATGTATATGAGTAAAAAAAATATACAAAAATAATAATTGTGTTTATTTTTTATTATTTACAGATTAAAAAATAGAGTAAATTTATCTTTTTTAAAATATTAAATTGCATTTATTTTTATTTTTTATAAGTTGTAATTATCTTTTTGGTGAACGTAGAGGTGACACGTGATATTTGATGTTTTCCTTTATTATACATAATAATAATAATTTCCACAACTAATTTAAATTTTAACATTTGGATCTAATTATAATTATTATGGATAGTAATTAATGATAGATATTTATTTTTGGTAAGTATTAATTTTAGATGTTACAAAATCTAATTTATTACTAATTAATTAATGAAAAAAAAATAAAGTCAAAATTTAATGCAATTAAGTTAAGGTTTGAAAGAAGTGAAAAAATAAAATTTTCTTGTATTGTAAAAGTGACATATGACATGAGTTGATTTAGAAAATACATATTTTTTTATATTTTAATAAATTAATATAAAATTTATATATAATTAAAATAAAAAAATTTGAAAGCTAGTTAAATTAAAGATAAAAAAAATACTTAGTTGTTTGATATTAAATAAAAAATATTATTGTATTGTATTATTAAAAACAGATAATATGTGTTTGCAACAAAATGTTTCTTTAATTTTTATTAACTTCAAATATGAAATATCAATGTAAGAAACAAAAAACTTCAATTATGTGAATGTGTATATATTTTGAAAATGATAAAACATAAAAAATGGAATATTTGAAAATCAACAATCAAAATTTATCATATTCACAATTGAAGTTTTATCAATTAAATTTTAAATCTTGTTGGCAAAATAATTAACAAAAATTTTTAACTTTATTCACTATACTTTTACATTTAAATCCAAATTTTTACATTTGAATTTAACTATGATTATTAAGGATAATGATGACACATATTTATTTTAGGTAAATATTAATTCATTAATGAAAAATTAAAATCAAAGTTTAATGTAATTAAGTTAAGGTAGTAAATTTGGAAAATGAATTAAATAAATGGCATAAGTATAATTATTGATTTTAATTAAGGGTATAAGAGACATTTCAGAAATAATTATGAGTTGTCATTAATCTGGATCATTGATTTCTATCTATCCAATGGTTCAGAAACTCCAAGTGATTTTCTTATTATATATAGTATAGATTAAATAACCTTAATGTAAAATGGTCAAATGATTAATTGCATAACAAAACCTCAATCACAAGTTCTAATAAACTGCATGGACGAAATCTGTAATTTATGTTTTTTTTTAATGCAAATAATCTCAAATAATTAAAACATATGGGGTCAAACTCATTACCTATTTTGAAAAATCAAAGATTCAACCACTAAGCAATTGTTGTGAGATATAAAAAATTATTTTTACGTAATTAGTAAAGCATAATGTAGTATTTTATTTCACATATTGGTATCTTAATACGATAATGTAATTCTAATGAATGTAATTATAATAGTTTAATAACAAATATAATTTTATTCTCATAACATATATAAAAAAATAATTACAAAATAGTAATAATAATAGGAATTAATTAATTTATGAATACAATTTAAAGAAACTAGTCACATAATTTAGGAACCAAAATTGTATATTTAATTTAAAAGTACATAAATGCCATTTTCAGTTAATTAATGTATAGACCGTTAAAATTAACGTGCATAACTCTTAAATATAAGGATGGTTTACGTACTTGTTAAATATAAAGGGTGGAAACTACGAGTTGAAAACTTGAAATCAAACATAAGGATGGAAATTGTAATTTACTCTTCAACAGACGTGTTATGTGTAATGCTTATCGGATCAAGGGCAATATAGTAAATTCATGAAAGTCAAATTGCTTGACTTCAACATGAGACGTCTAGATAAAGAGAGCACCCAAAGTTGAAATTCAACGTTCAAGTTACATTTTATAACTTCTAAACCAACATCTTTCTTCGTATAAAAGCGAACAATATAATCCTAATCTCCATTAGTTTCGAAGCAATAAGCACTTTCATCTTTCACACATCATCATTTACTTCTTAAACTCAAATTCGGGTTTCCTTCGTTAATCTAAAGGTTGTTAATAATTCAAAGATTTGATTGAAAAGATTAAGAAGATGTCGCTTGACAACAAATACAATTCATGGGCTGATCAGTGGGATCCAGAACCAGAGTATGGCTATCCAGGAAGCAAGAGTAGAGCGGGTAGCAGTAGCAACATCAAGAATAAGGTAGGAGAAGGTTTCGATAAGTCGAAAGCAATAGCTTCAACAGGATTGAAGAAAGTCAAAAAAGGAACGACACTTGGATTTCATTGGATTAAAGAGAAATATCACAAAACCACTAATAAATAAGTTGTGATCAAATAGTCAAGGTGCACATTCATCAGTAATTCGATATAGTTCATATTTGTTTGATATATGAAGATTTTGGTAGGGTTTTGTTCATATTGGTCTTGGTAGCTTTGTTGATAGTTATGTTTATTAATTCATTGCTGTAATAATATTACTTTTACGTTTTGTTGATCTTTATAATGGAATTTTGATACATAATATTATAGAGTTGTAAAATGAACAAGTTTGGATAATATGTGATTAACATGTGCGGGCCAAAACGGTTTTGTTAATCTTTGTATTGGAAGTTTAATTATTATAATTTATGAAATTAACAAACTAGTAATTGTATTGTGAAGACCTCCTCTCACGGGGCAGTCCTCAGAGTTTAGGTACCACATCATGCAACACGATATCAATCATAACTAAGAAAGAGTAATTAAGTTGCGGAATTTAAAATTACAGGTACAAAATATTAAGATTAAGTTTAATACAGTTTTAGTTCAGAATTACAATTTTCAAATTAAACTTATAAAGTGCACAAGTCTAATCTAATTCATGTCATCATACAATCAAGACAAATCTACCAAAACCACCACATTGTCATCTTCCAATCAGTACCAAAAGGGTTTGCTGAGTAGAGGTCTATGAAAACTTCTGTCTTGATCTTGTAAGACCTAAGAACTAGGTCCAGCAGGTAACTTTCCTTTATCTTTTCCTGTAAAAATGTAAATAGCAACTGTAAGCAAAGTTCAGTGAGAATATAGATTTTCAGATTACATGCATTATCAATCGGATCATGGGTCTAGCGTGATATATCTTGACTGCCGCTACAGCCCTCATTATTGAGACATAGAAGTCATAGAGTCGGATGATGTTCAAGCCACGCTCACGCTTAAATTGTGGAGATCAGCCACATACTGGGCTAGCTACCAGTAAATCAGCATGGTGGAACATCGGAGTATCATACCAAGTTCAATAGAACTGGTGAAATAGCATGGTCTAGAACAATAGACCGTCAAGGCTAATCATCTTAAGCTGAATCGATATGTCAAATGTGCGAGCAATAGTGAAGCATAAATAATCAATGTCATGATAGCAATAAATCTCATAGCAATGAACTGTAAATGCAATGTCATAGGAAATGATAATCAAATAGCTATCATGATACACTGGGCATCACCGTACCATGGTGAGCACAGGTCTCAATTCAGCTGATCATATATGAATGTCAAATTAATCTATCATCAACAATATGTCTCAACCGGAATTCTTGCATGTAAGGCTGAATATCTATAACTCACTGGTTTGGGGTCTTTATCAAGCAGATATAAAATCCACCACCTGAGTTATCTCAGGATTTATCTTTAAATCTATATAAATCTGATCTCTGTCAATTATTTTCAAATCAAGACCCGCTTTCAATCTATTTAATCTTTAAATCTTTGTTCAGAATTTAACTGAACCTGTCCAGAATAATTATCATATCATATCATTAGCTTTTAGCTTTATAAATCATTCTTTAATCTGATTATGATAACTGATAACTCATCGATCATTCATTTGTTCTTTTCTTGGTTTCCTCAAATTCTTAGAAGATATATATATAAATACATACATACACACACACACACACACATATATATATATATATATATATATATATATATATATATATATATATATCATGTTACTTAATTTATAAATCTTTCATCATACTTTATGGATATTGCAATTATAAAATATCATTTGCTTATGATTTAAAGTATTAAAATAAATCTTTCGGATCTGGATCCCCCCGAATTCGGACCATCCGGATTCGGACTGGTCCGGATTCGGACCGGCTAGACCATCCAACCATGTGACCGAATTCGGACCAAGCCAAACCGAATTGGGTCATCCGGACTAGCATCCGAAATCATGCCAACCGAATTGGGACATATCCGAATCATATGATCCGAAGTGAGCATCCGAAATAGGCTTCTCATCCGAATTAGGTCTGAAGTAAGTCCGAAAATGAGCACCATACGAATTCGGACTCAACCGAATTCGGATCCCACATCTTCATATTTTCCAGAAATTGTTCTTCATGTTCTTGCATATGTTCATACGGATTTTTTACTAAAAATCTTTCTAAATTCATTTTTATTAACATGCAACTTAATATATTGATATATTATCATACTTGGGTTGTTTTTATACATTTTTCCCTATTAAAATACTATAATTTGATCAAGATTGTCCAAAAATCCTTATTTTGTCAAGAACACCAATTTCTTATAAACTCAGATTTTAGTTTATTTTGGACAATCTAACCATAAATTTTTGTTTTTAATACTTCAAACTACTTAAATTCATCATTATCTATCAAAATTTTATACATGCAATACATAATTTCAGTTCTTAATTCTTTGGTTTCGGTTTTTATCAAAACCGAACCAAACCTCTAAAAATCTTGAAATATAAATCAAGAATTACCTCAAATCTTGTTGATTGAAGATGTTTATAACTCCTTGACTTCAATTCTTGAATTGATTGCAACTTTTTATGGATCTTTTGATGAATTACAAAGAAACCGTATGGTGTAGAGAGAGAGAGAGAGCAGAGAGAGAGAGAGAGAGAGTTAATTTTCTTTAATGATGTTAATGTGCATTGATTTTGAGTTTATATACTTCGTTTTATCATTATGTGAAATTAACCCACTTTTACTTTTGTATTTTACATTTCTTTTAATTTAATCATCTTTAGTAATTTAAACATAATTATAATTTAATTAAATAATCTCATACCTAATTAAATTACAAGACAAATAATGTAATTAAATTACATTATCGGATCAAACACAGGAAATTAAGTTCAGATAAAAGCTGGGTTGTTACAGAATGGGCTCCACCATGCACAAACTTCGTCCTCGAAGTTAGCTTTGTTCGAACAGACTTGGATAAGTTTCTTTCATGACATCTCTAGATTCCCAAGACTGATGCGAACCCTTGTGGTGTTTCCACTGGACGAGCACCATCTGTATCTCTTTATTTCGAAGCTTTTTGGTCTTCGAGTCCAGAATACATTCCGACTCTTCAACCACTTGAAGCTTCTCATCAATTTATAGATTTACATGCGGTATCTGCACTTCTCTTTCGTCTGCTAAGCTCTTTCTCAAATGACTAACATGAGGATGTATTCCAGCTAAGTCAGTTGGCAATTCTGCCTTAACCATCTGACAGATTCTGCAACTTTCAACAAATCGACCGATATCCCTTTTCATTCTTGGCCACCAGTAGTCAGCTTTCAGATCGAAGTACATCTTTGAGCTTCCAGGATGAATAGATAACTTGGACTGATGGGCTTCTGATAGAAGAGTGTTGCGGTTTGAACCATACTTAGGAATCCAGATTCGGTTTCCCTTGAGACATCGGAGTCCCAAATGATTCATAGATAAGAATTGTAATTGCCCTTTAAGATTTTCAGAACAGAGATTCTCTTCTTTCAGTGCTTCAACTTGGGCAGACTTGATGTCTTCGATAAGATCAGAAGAGAATACAATAGGAGTTAGGGCATAGCAACACTTTTCTGGATATGTCTTTCTACTCAAAGCATCCGCGACCACATTGGCTTTGCCGGGATGATATAGGATTTCGCGATCATAGTCCTTGATAAGCTCCAAGGACCGACGCTGTTTCATGTTCAGATCCTTTTGAGTAAATAGATGCTTGAGACTTTTATGGTCAGTATACAGCTGACACCGAGTCCCATAGAAAAAATGCCGCCAGATTTTCAATGCAAAGGTAATGGCAGCCAACTCAAGATCATGAGTTGGTGCGCTTTTCTCATAGTCTTTCAATTGTCTTGAAGCATAGGCAATGACTTTTCCCCTTTGCATGAGGACACAACCTAGACCAGTACCAGAAGCATCGCTATAGATGACAAAGTCATCATTGCCTTCTGGTAAAGCTAGGATCGGCTCTTGAATAAGCTTCTGTTTCAAAGTTTCGAATGCCTCTTGCTGTTTATCAGCCCATACGAAAGGTGTATTCTTTCGTGTTAGCATCGTGAGTGGCACAACAATCTTCGAGAAGTCCTTAATGAATCGCCCGGTAGTAACCAGCCAATCCAAGGAAACTTATGATTTCAGAGGCATTGCGAGGTGTTTGCTATTTCTGAACAGCCTCGACTTTAAAAGGATCGACTGAGATACCTTCGCCAGATATGACATGGCCAAGGAATTGGATCTATAAAATAACAATGAAGAAGTTCAAGTTTTTATTTAATCAAATAACGTTTAGGAAATAGCTCGAGACAATATATGATTATACCTGTTTGAGCCAGAATTCGCACTTAGAAAATTCTGGGCAGAGGATATTTATTCTTGATGGTGACTTTGTTCAACTCACGGTAGTCGATGCACATACAGAGAGTTCTGTCTTTCTTCTTAACGAACAAGACAGGTGCACCCCACGGAGATGAACTCGGTCGGATAAATCCCTTCTCTAACAGATCTTGCAACTGTTTTGACATTTCCTGCATTTCTGCAGGCGCAAGTCTGTAGGGAGCTTTAGCGATGGGAGCCGCACCAGGAACTAAGTCAATTCCGAACTCAACTTGACGTTCCGATGGCACTCCAGAAATATCATCCGGGAATACGTCTGGAAACTCACAGACGATAGGAATATCAGATACTGATTTCTTGTTGACTTCAGAAGCGGATTCAGACGAAACATAACATAGATAGGATTCATGACCCTTAGATAGATATTTACGCGCTTTTTCAATAGTTATGAAGCAGTGAGCACCTTTTCGTTTGTCGCCCCTTTTATTTCTAACACTCGGCCATCTGAAGACTTGATTCAAATGATTCGGAGATTGCAAATGATCGTAGCCTCGTTGTTCATTAGCCAGTCCATGCCGATAATAACATCGAACTCTTTCAACGGAATCGGAATGAGATCGAGGTTGAACACGATGTTATTAACGAGCAGAGTGCAATTACGGTATACGGAATCAGCCATAACATAATTGTTACTGGCCGTCTCAATATCAATTATGACAGGAAGCTTCGATGGAGATTTAGACAGTCTTCGAGCAAAAGTAGTCGATATAAAGGAACGACTAGCACCGGAATCGAATAATACACGAGCAGGTATCGAGTTAAGTAAAAACATACCCGTAACTAAATCAAGGGTTTCTCTCGCTTCCCCGGCTGTTATATGAAATGCTCGAGTCCTTGCAGTTGGAGTTGCAGCTGAACTTTTCATTGTAGAACCTCCAGCTTTGAGTATGTGATCATGGAACGAGCTGCTTCAACCATAGTTCGATTCCGTCGTTCTACGACTCCGTTCTATTGAGGAGTTCTGGCAGTGGAATATTGGTGGGAAATACCAACGGTATCTAGGAATTCGGTTAACTTCTTGTTTTTGAACTCAGTTCCGTTGTCCGTACGGATGGTTTGGGCTTGAAGTTGGAGATTGACTTGGGTCTACTTTAGAAATGAGATGATCAGTTATGACATCTCATCCTTCGTGCGTCATGTGGACTAGGATTGCTTGACAACCCTTTCGCAAGCACTTCAGGGTCCTAATACATTAAATGATGCTTACTTTGGTGTTTCTCTGTTCGCCTTGGACAGTTAGGACCTTCTTGTTGGTTAAGGGTATACGCACCGTCTTCATATCGCACACGATTTCCGCATGCTTTTTTGATAACCAGTCCATGCCTATAACCACGTCGAAACTTCCCAGTTTGATGGGCAATAAATCTATTTCAAATTGTTGACCTACTAGTTCTAAGGAGCATCCTCGAATTATGTTGTTTGCTTTCAGTGTCTTACCGTTAGCAACCTCCATAGCATACGTGGCACTTAATGGGGGTAAGAGTGGCATTTATTTGCTTACTAAACTTAGTGGATATAAAGCTCCTATCAGCACTGGTATCATACAAAATAAAAGCATAAGTGTTGTTGAGAAGAAACGTACCCGTGATACATCGGGATTCTGCCTTGCTTCCCCACTGCCCATGACAAAAGCTCTTCCTTGAATTCCCCCGACTTTCTTCAACTTCTGGCAATCTATTCTGAAATGCCCCACAACTCCACACTCAAAACACCCCTTCGGGAGCTTGTTGTTGGCTCCGGCATTGGAAACCTAAAATCCTTGGTTAGATGACCCTGTCTTTTACATTTTCCACACGGGTTTCCACATGGACCTGTGTGGTGATAGTTGCACTTGTTACAAAATGGTTTGTTGCCAATGTAGCTTTTCTTTGTTTCAGACCCAGCTGTGTAGGCCTTGATTGTTTCTTGCTTCTTTTGATGGTTCCCACAGTGCTTTCCGGAGTGGTCCTCCCATTTCCACTTGTTGTCTGAACTTTTGGCAGCCGCTGCCCTTTGGCGTACTACCTACTCCATCAGATTGTTTGCCATATGGATAACATTTTGGATTGTCGTTGGGTTAGAAGAGGTGACATTTCCTTGGATCTGAGGAGAGAGTCCCCAGATGTATCGTTCCACTCTTTTGTACTCTGAGGTGATCATCCCGGGACATAAGAGACTCAGCTCTTGAAATTGGTTGGTGTATCCGGTGATGTCTGTCCCTTTAATGGACATATTCCAAAACTCCGCTTCCATCTTTTGGAGTTCGCTTTGAGGGCAGTACTCGTATGTCATCATTTGTTTTAACTCCGCCCATGGGAGTTGATAAGCAACATCAATTCCCACTGATTGATCATAGGAATTCCACCAAGTAAGGGCTCCATCCTGAAGCGTATGAGTGGCGAACTTCACCTTGTTTTCTTCAGTGCAGTTGCTGACCCAGACTACGGACTCCAGTTTCTCGAACCATCGAGTAAGACCAACAGCACCTTCCGTGCCATGGAACTACCTGGGTTGACAGCCCAAGAAGCCTTTGATGCTGCAACCCCATTGGTTATTCTCCGCCCCTATGGCATCTCCACTGCTTCCGGATCCATTTTGGCGGTTACTTTCGAGAGCTGCGATGGCATTAGCTACCCTTTGAGCTACTAGTCGCTCGATTTCCTCGGTGTTCATTCTTCATGGTGGCATGATCTTGAAGTTCAGAGAAAATTAACACGGTGTAAGAAAATAAGTCTATGGGTTTGAATTTTTCAAAGGTAGATAGTCATACTACATATCATCAACACAGATTTGTAAATAAACTTAATTTTTCATTAAACATTGCTTGATATATAACCCTTTTACAACATGGGGTCGGGGTTTCCCCGAAAAATTTCAAGGCTTAACTTAACTAAAAAATACACTAAATACTACAAATACAATAATAAGGAAGCACTAGGTGTGAGACGTCTTGGGGGTTTCTCCCTGCTCCAGAGCACTGAGCCACTGTGCTAGTGAGGCGTTACGTGCCTCGCACTCCGCTAGACGTTGTCGGAGTTCATCCATTCCATCCTGCTGGATTGATTGCACGTGCTGGTTGGCCCAGTAGATGTTGGTATTTTGTAGCTGCTCCTGCTCAAGTCTTGTTGTCACGTCTCCGACCTCTTGACTGGGTTGCCTCAGTCGAAGGTCGTGTCTTGCGGCCCTTGCCACTAGTAGAGGTAGAGTTTGGGTAGCAGGTTCTTGGGAGAGGGGTGGGGTCGGCTCGGAGGATGGTCCTCCAATCTTGAATTGGGAGGGGACTCCCTCCTCTCTCCTCCATTTCTGGAGGGTGTCTGGCATCCATCCCCTACGACAGGCATATACCCGTCGCCGTTGCGGCGGGCTTGGCTGGGAAATGGGGACCGGGATAGACTCCCGTCGTGGTATTATCACCCTTTTCCCTGCGGTGAATTTCATGAGGAGCCCATTGGGATGTGGGCGATATGTTTTGTGGGAGGGGACTGGGGGGTCATAGGGTATGTATGAAAGGACCACCGGAGATGGTGGATCCTCATCGGATGGTTCTCCCCCTCCGCGAGAAGGTTTTTCCTCTTCCATTGGTTCGTCTTCAGACTCTTCCATTGGATCTTCTTCTTCGGAGGGGTCTTCTGAATCAACGAATATCACGTTGTCTCCTTGCTCCATCGGGGTATACTCGTCTTCAGAATCGGATAAGATGATGATCGTATTGCTCGACATGTTTCTGTTATCATGGTCCATTTGTAGTTGTTTTAGTTACTTCCAAAATTGTTTTAGTTTCTTCTATCAGTTATAGTCTAGGCTACTAATGCAACCTACTTCACTGTAACTATATCTCTGATGCCAATCTTTCACACCCCGATACCCCGCTCGACAACGAGGCGTGACGTCGTGGAAATAAAGTCATATTCATAATGAACGACCTCTAAATGGGATGTTTTCAAAAATGCATAAAATTATAAACAAAGTTTTACAAGCATCACAAAATACAAAGTCACTAGTGCGGAGATTAAAATACATGACAAAAGTTTAAGTTATGAAAAGTAATCTTCGCAATGTTTGGGATGCACTAAGACTCTGAAACTTGATGATCTTGTAAACGTGCCATGAACATAATACCTTAGTGTTTACGGTCCTGAGAAAAACATGTTAAATACATCAACTTAAAGTTGGTGAGCTCATAGGTTTACTCGATAAGTAAGACATTGTATGGAAACACAAGATTTCAGTGAGTTGTAAAACAAAAGTGAATAATATAGTTTAAGTATTAACATAAGTCTCATGACCCCAAAACTTAACTTATGAGTGCCTTTGTGGTATCCAAAACCATAATACCAAGAATTGTCAAATAACTATGCATCCGTTTACAATTGGAGCGACCAACCTAGATGGGGGCTTCAACCCAAATAGATCTATCCACAATATTCACGTTTACGTAGTAATTAACGGTTCATGATTGAGGGCGGTGGTGAAGTAACAATCTTATGTGATACAAAAAATGATTTAAGTACTTTTGTCCATATAAAATGAAATGTTGAACATGTATTCTCACCCCAAAACAATACGAACAATTAAAACTGGGGCTATGAAAACTCACCGCAAAAGTGATGGCAAAAACGAGCGAAAAATGGAGATTTCGTTGATGACATGTGATGAAACTTGATGTGTTTAACCGAGTCCTAAATGATATGAGGGACTTAATAAATCCCATAAATGATAAAATGCAAGTATGAGGGTTTTATATTTTAAATCAACCAACTTAACAAGTTCCTAAATAAACCCACTTAAAAAGTTGAAGTATATATATATATGGATTTTCCAGGTTTTGTCGTGGTTTTTCGGCTTACTTTGTGGCTGTTTTTGACGAAGCTCCAAAATAATTTGGGCTTTGATATTCATAGTCAAAAAACTACTATATACAAGGAATGTGTCAAGGTAAAAACGGCCACTTTTTAGGTGTTTAGGTTAGGGAAAGGCTCTTTAAAAACCCTATGTTGGCTATATTTGAGCTGTTAGACCTTTCGGTTCCCAAATAATATTTGGGGGTTCAAAACTCTGAATTAAATTATGAAAACCTCTAGATATTTAGTTAAAACATAGATCTAACTTCTGAAACAAGAATCAACTCATTTCGTTAAGTTTTGAATTAGTTATGATTTTTCGAAGTTGATGTAATATTTCTGCCGAAAATCCGGATTTCATATCCTTGAAACAACTTGTGATTCTTGTTGTTTATTCAAAAACCACATGTATAAAAGGCTATGAAACACATTTATATAACTTGTTTTCATATTTTTCATGCTTTCATCATGTGTTTATATATTTATAAACACATTTGAAGAAACAAACTTTAAAACAAAACTAGTTGTTTATAAACTTGACTTTTAATGAAACTTATTATTGTTGGTGATTATATATATTATGCAAGACTTATATTAACATAAATATAAGAAGTAATAACTTAGTATTTACATACTTTGATGAAGTAAAACAATGAAAATGAGTAGGAGACTTGATCTCGAACTTAGTTTAACCAAAGAACACTTGAAATATTGAAGAACAAGGAAAAGAAACAATTTTGGTTGTGTTTGTGACTAAGGGGCCGATTTTTGTGAGAGAAAGAGAGAGGATTTCTTTTGCAAGTTGGGAGTGAAATGGAAGGAATGCGTCATCCATTTATAGATGAAGGAAAAGGTCTTGCAATTATGAAAGACATTGGAGGTTGAGTGAAGATCTAACTAAAGATGGTGATGGAGAAAGGAAATAGTGAAAGTGATTTGATTTAGATGGTGAATGAGATTTCATATTAAAATATTAGAAGTCAAATATAGGGTGTACTACACCCTCTAAGGGCCGGCCATGGTTTGAATATAAGAGGTTTTCTATATTATATATATATATATATATATATATATATATATATATATATATATATATATATATATATATATATATATATATATATATATATATATATATATATACATATTTAAACTATTTCATTGTATTTCTATGTATTTTCCTTTTTATGTAATTTTGTGAACACTTATCAAATACACTAGTTTTATGTAATTGTTTTTGTCTTGCATAAATAAAGTTATGTAAGATTGTTAATGTATGATTAGTGTCACGAATCTTAATTTAATTATGCACTAACTTGAATTAATTCATCATATCGTAAATCGATCGGATTAATTACTTTGTCGTTTCATCTCACCGATGAAATTGTTTCTTATTGTAAAGAATTTCCTTATGAAATTTGCTAATCACTTTGATTAATTACCAATGACCACTGATTAGGTTATAACTTACTAATAACTACTGATTAAGTTATAGTTGCTAACCTGATTTTGTGCCGGTTGTTACAGTCTCCCCCTGTTAAGAGAATTTCGTCCCGAAATTTTATCGTGTATCCTCAGAGGCCTTATTAGTTGAGAAGAGGTGAGGGTACTTCTGCTTAATTTGATCCTCACCTTCCTAAGTGAATTCTGGACCATGTCTGGAATTCTATTTTACTTTGACAATAGGAATGTGACTTTACTTTAATCTTTTAACCTCACGGTCCATGATTTCTAGCGGCTCTTCGATAAAAGGAAGTTTATCATCGAGTTGATTTCTTCCAAAGGAATAACACGTGTTTCATCTGACAAACACTTCTTCATGTTTGACAAGTGGAAGGTATTGTGCACGCTGTTAAGCTCTGGCGGTAGGTCTAACCGATAGGATAAAGGACCAATTCTCTTCAGGACTTTGAATGACCAGATGTAACGAGGATTCAGATTTCCTCGTTTTCCAAATCGTACTATGCCCTTCCATGGCGACACTTTCAGGAATACCCTTTCCCCTACTTGAAACTCAGACACTTTCGCCTCACATCTGCATAACTCTTCTAAAGATCACGAGCAACTTTTAATCGATTCTGAATCTGCACTATCTTTTAGGTGGTCTCAAGCATGATTTCTGGGCTCGTGACTTGACTATCCCTGATGGCCCAGCAGAGAGGTGATCGGCACTTCCGTCCGTATAGATTCTATAATGGAGTGTGATAGTTTTTGTTGTACGAGAACTCCAGTAACGGTAAATGAGTATCCCAACTCTTCCCAAAATCAATTACACAGGCTCTTAACATATCTTCTAGGGTTTGGATCGTTCTTTCACTCTGACCATCGATCTGAGGGTGATATGCGGTACTCATATCTAAGTTTGTACCCAAAGCTTGCTGTAGTGACTGCCAAAATCTGGATGTGAATCTGCTGTCTCTATCTGAGATGATTAAGACAGGCACTCCCTGCCTAGAGACGACTTCCTTGAGGTAAATTTGAGCCATCTTATTCATCTTGTCGGTCTCTTTAATTGGTAGAAAAAGATCGGACTTTGTTAGGCGGTCGACTATTACCCAAATGGTATCGTACCCACTTGATGTTTTTGGCAGTTTCATTATGAAGTCCATGGTTATCCGTTCCCACTTCCATTGGGGAATCTCTGGTTGCTGCAATAACCCAGATGGTTTCTGGTGTTCTGCCTTAACCTTGGAGCACGTTAAACACTTGATGACATATGTGGCAATATCAGCCTTCATGTTAGGCCACCAGTACAACTCCTTAAGGTCATGATACATTTTATCGGATCCAGGGTGAACAACATATCTTGATTTGTGTCCTTCATCCATAACCATCTTTATTACTCCAACATAACTAGGTAACTAGACTCTATTCATGAAGTATCGATTCCTATTAGCCCTTATCTCAAACTGTTTATCCATTCCTCTCAGGGCTTCATTTTTCATATTTTCCTCCTTAACAGCCTCTAGTTGTGCATCATGAATTAAGGAAGGAAGGTTTGGTTGAATGGTCATAACTAGGGCTCGTACTCTTAACGGCTTAGCTCATTCCTTTCGGCTCAAAGCGTCTGCAACCTTATTAGCTTTCCCAAGGTGATAGCGAATCTCACAGTCGTAATCACTTAATAGCTCCATCTAATGGCGATGTCTCATATTCAATTCTTTCTGGTTCAAGATGTGTTGAAGACTCTTATGATCTGTGAATACAGTACACTTCGTACCGTACAAGTCATGTCTCCAAATTTATAAGGCAAAAACTACTGCTCCTAGCTCTAGGTCATGTGTTGTGTAATTCACCTCGTGAACCTTTAGTTGTCTTGAAGCGTAGGCTATGACTTTATCCTTCTGCATTAACACACAACCCAACTGATTCTGTGAAGCATTGCAGTAAACTACAAAGTTGTCCCTTCCCTCGGGTAAGGACAAAATAGGCGCGCTGCATAACTTGTCCTTCAATAACTGGAATGCCGCCTCCTGATCATCACCCCAATCACATTTAATGTCCTTTCAGGTCAGTTCTGTTAAAGATCTGGCGATCTTTGACAAATTTTCGATGAATCGCCTATACTACCCGACAAGACCTATGAATTGGCGTATCTTCTTGGGGGTTCTAGGAGTTGTCCAATTCTTGATGGCTTTGATTTTTGTAGGGTCAACTTGAATTCCTTTACCGTTGATCACATGACCAAGGAAATTTACTTCTCTTAACCGAAATTTGCACTTTGAAAGTTTGGCATATAGTTGTTCTTTCTACAACAACTCCAAAATTAGCCTTAAATGTTGCTCATGCTCCTCCTTGTTTCGTGAGTAGATTAAGATGTCATCTATGAAGACAATCATGAACTTGTCCAAGTACGATTTACACACTCGATTCAAAAGGTCCATGAATATGGCTGGTGCATTGGTCAGTCCAAATGGCATTACTTGAAATTCATAATGACCAAACCGGGTTCTGAAAGTTATCATGGGAATATCGTCCTCGCGAACTTTGACCTGGTGATAACCAGACCTTAAATCAATCTTCGAATAGAAGCATGACCCTTGAAGTTGGTCAAATAGGTCATCGATCCTTGGGAGGGGGTATCGGTTCTTTATGGTCAGCTTATTTAGTTCCCGAAAGTCGATACACATCCGGAAAGTTTCGTCCTTCTTCACAAACAAAACCGGAGCTCCCCAGGGTAAGGAACTCGATCTGATAAATCCTTTATCCAAAAGCTCCTGTAGCTGATTGGACAGTTCTTGCATTTCTGATGGGGCTAAACGGTATGGAGCTCGAGCCACTGGTAAGTCAATTTTGAATTCGACTTGCCTTGATGGTGGGAGTCCAGGCAGGTCTTCTGGAAAGACGTTTGGGGAATCACGGACTACAGGAATATCTTCTATCCACTTCTCCTTCGGCTCCTTATCCGTCATGTGGACTAGCATTGCTTGACAACCCTTTCGCAAACACTTCAGGGTCCTAAGACATGAGATGATGCTTACTTTGGTGTTTCTCTGTTCGCCTTGGACAGTTAGGACCTTCTTGTTGGCTAAGGGTATACGCACCGTCTTCATATAGCACATGATTTCCGCACGCTTTTTTGTAACCAGTCCATGCCTATAACCATGTCGAAACTTCCTGGTTTGATGGGCAATAAATCTATTTCAAATTGTTGACCTACTAGTTCTAAGGCGCATCCGCGAAATATGTTGTTTGTTTTTAGTGTCTTACCATTAGCAGCCTCTATAGCATACGTGGCACTTAATGGGAGTAAGATTGGAATTTACTTGCTTACTAAACTTAGTGGATATAAAGCTCCTATCAGCACCGGTATCAAACAAAATAAAAGCATAAGTTTTGTTGAGAAGAAACGTACCCGTGACTACATCGGGATTCTGCCTTGCTTCCCCACTGCCCATGACAAAATCTCTTCCTTGAGCTCCCCCAACATTCTTCAACTTGGGGCAATCTATTCAGAAATGCCCCACATCTCCACACTCAAAACACCCCTTCTGGGGCCTGTTGTTGGCTCCGGCATTGGAAACCTACAATCCTTGGTTAGATGACCCTGTCTTTTACATTTTCCACACGGGTTTCCACACGGACCTGTGTGGTGACAGTTGCACTTGTTGCAAAATGACATGTTGCCAGTATAGCTTTTCTTTGTTTCAGACCCAGCTGCGTAGGCCTTGATTGTTTCTTGCTTCTTTTGATGGTTCCCTGAGTGCTTTCCGGAGCGGTCCTCCCATTTCCGCTTGTTGTCTGAACTTTTGGCAGCCGTCGCCCCTTGGCGTACTACCTACTCCATCAGATTGTTTGCCATACGGATGACACTTTTGATTGTCGTTGGATTAGAATAGGTGACGTTTCCTTGGATCTGAGGAGAGAGTCCCCAGATGTATCGTTCCACTCTTTTGTACTCTGAGGTGATCATCCCGGGACATAAGAGACTCAACTCGTGAAATTGGTTGGTGTATCCTGTGATGTCCGTCCCTTTCATGGATAGATTCCAAGAATCCGCTTCCATCTTTTGGAGTCTGCTTCGAGGGCAGTACTCGTCTATCATGACCCAGAATATGGACTCCAGTTTTCTTCAGTGCAGTTGCTGACCCAGAATATGGACTTCAGTTTCTCGAACCATTGAGTAAGACCAACAGCACCTTCCGTGCCGTTGAAATACCTGGGTTGGCAGCCCAAGAAGCCATTGATGCTGCAACCCTGTGAGTTATTATCCGCCCCTATAGCAACTCCACTGCTTCCGGATCCATTTTGGCGGTTACTTTCAAGAGCTGCGATGGCATTAGCTACGCTTTGAGCTACTAGTCGCTCGATTTACACGGTGTTCATCCTTCGTGGTGGCATGATCTTGAAGTTCAGAGAAAATTAACATGGTGTAAGAAGATAAGTCTATGGGTTTGAATTTTTCAAAGGCAGATACTCATACTACATATCATCAACACAGATTTATAATTAAACTTAATTTTTCATTAAACATTGCTTGATACATAACCTTTAACAACATGAGGTCGGGGTTTCCCCGAAAAATTTCAAGCCTTAACTTAACTAGAAAATACACTATATACTACAAATACAATAATAAGGAAGCACTAGGTGTGAGACGTCTCGGGGGTTTCTCCCTGCTCCAGAGCACTGAGCCACTGTGCTAGTGCGGCGTTGCGTGCCTCGCACTCCACTAGACGGTGTCGGAGTTCATCCATTCCATCCTGCTGGATTGATTGCACATGCTGGTTGGCCCAGTAGATGTTGATGTTCTGTAGCTACTCCTGCTCAAGTCTTGTTGTCAAATCTCCGACCTCTTGACTGAGTTGCCTCAGTCGAAGGTCGTGTCTTGCGCCCTTGCCACCAGTAGAGGTATAGTTTGGGTAGCGGGTTCGTGGGTGAGGGGTGGGGTCGGCTCGGAGGATGGTCCTCCGATCTCGAATTGGGAGGGGATTCCCTCCTCTCGCCTCCATTCCTGGAGGGTGTCCGACATCCATCCCCTACGCCGGGCATCAACCCGTCGCCATTGCGGCGGGCTTGGCTGGGAAATGGGGACCGGGATAGACTCCCGTCATGGTATTATCACCCTTTTCCGTGCGGTGAATTTCATGAGGGGCCCATTGAGATGAGGGCGATATGTTTTGTGGGAGGGGACTTGGGGGTGATAGGGTATGTATGAAGGGGCCACCGGAGATGGTGGATCCTCATCGGATGGTTCTCCCAATCCGCCAGAAGGTTCTTCCTCTTCCATTGGTTCTTCTTCAGACTCTTCCATTGGCTCTTCTTCAGACTCTCCCATTCTTCTTCGGAGGGGTCTTCTAAATCAACGAATATCACGGTGTCTCCTTGCTCCATCGGGGTATACTCGTCTTCAGAATCGGATAAGATGATGATCGTATTGCTCGACATGTTTCTGTGATCATGGTCCATTTATAGTTGTTTTAGTTACTTACAAAATTGTTTTAGTTTCTTGTAACAGTTATAGTCTAGGGTACTAATGCAACCTAGTTCACTATAACTATATCTCTGGTACCAATCTTTCACACCCCGATACCCCGCTCGACAACGAGGTGTGACGTTGCGGAAACAAAGTCATGATCACAATGAACGACCTCTAAATGGGACGTTTTCGAAAATGCATAAAAATATAAGTAGCGTTATACAAGCATCACAAAATTCAAAGTCACTAGTGTAGATATTAAAATACATGACAAAAGTTTATGTTATGAAAAGTAATCTCCGCAATGTTTGGGATGCACGAAGACTCTGAAAACTTGATGATCTTGTACACGTTCCATGAACATGATACCTTAGCGTTTACGGTCCTGAGAAAATCATGTTAAATACGTCAACATAAAGTTGGTGAGCTATTAGATTTACTCGATAAGTAAGACATTGTATGGAAACACAAGATTTCAGTGAGTTGTAAAACAAAAGCGAATCATATAGTTTAAGTATTAACATAAGTTTCATGATCCTGAAACTTAACTTATGAGTGCCCTTGTGGTATCCAACACCATTATACCAAGAATTGTCAAATAATTATGCATTCGTTTACAATTGGAGCGACCAACCCGGATGGGGGGGGTCAACCAAAATAGATCAATCCACAATCTTCACGTTTACGTATAACGGTTCATGATTGGCGGTGGTGAAGTAATATTCTTATGTAATACGAAAATGTTTCAAGTACTTGTGTCCATATAAAATAAAATGTTGAACACGTATTCTCACTCCAAAATAATACGAACAATTAAAAATGGGGCTATGAAAACTCAGTGTAAAAAGTGATGACAAAATGAGCGTAAAATGGAGTTTTTGTGGATGACTTGTGATGAACTTGATGTAATTAACCGAGTCCAAAATGATATGACAGACTTAATAACTCCCATAAATGATAAAATGCATGTATGAGAGTTTTTATGTTTTAAATCACCCAACTTAACAGGTTCATAAATAAACCCACTTAAATTGTTCAAGTATATATATATATATATATATATATATATATATATATATATATATATATATATATATATATATATATATATATGGATTTTCCAGGTTTTGTCGTGGTTTTTAGGCCTATTTTGTGGCTATTTTTGACCAAGCTCCAAAACGATTTAGGCTTTAATATTTATAGTCATAAAACTACTATATACTAGGAATTTTTCAAGGTAAAAACAGCCATTTTCGAGGTGTTTAGGTTAGGGAAAAGGCTCGTTAAAAAGATTATGTTGGCCATATTTGAGCTGTTAGACCTTTCGGTTTCCAAATAATATTTGGGGGTTCAAAACTCCGAATTTAATTATGAAAACGTCCAGATATTTAGTTAAAACATAGATCTAACTTCTGAAACAAGAATCAACTCATTTCTTTAAATTTTGAATTAGTTATGATTTTTTAAACTTGGTGTAATATTTCTGCCGAAAATCCGGATTTATATCCTTGAAACAACTTGTGATTCTTGTTGTTTATTCAAAAACCACATGTATAAAAGGCTATGAAACATATTTATATAATTTGTTTTCATATTATTCATGCTTTCATCATGTGTTATATATTTATAAACACATTTGAAGAAACAAACTTTAAAAAAAAAAACAAGTTGTTTATATACTTGACTTTTAATGAAACTTGTTGTTGTTGTTGATTACATATAATATGCAAGACTTATATTAACATAAATATAAGAAGTAGTAAGTTAGTATTTACTTACTTTGATGAAGTAAAACAATGAAATTGAGTAGGAGACTTGATCTTGAAAGTTGCCAAGTTTTAGCTACCAAAGAGGTAAAGAAAGTAAAAATGCCATCTTTGGTAGTGCAAAAGAAACTGGAGGAAGCTGTTAAAGAAACTGACAGTGGAAAGAGAGCAGAAAGGGAGAAAGGCTCAAAGGTCTCTGTGACCAAAGAAAAATCTTTGTCCACCACCCTTTCATCTGTCAGAACTCAATTCCATTTATACAACTTGGCTAGAAAGAAGTTCTTTGATGTTGCTGAAACAAGATTGGCCAAGGGAACAATTATCAAAGTTGTTTCCACTTCAAGGAAAAATCAGCCTTAGAAGCTACAGATTACAAGATTGGTGCTGATGTCCCTAAACTAGAGTCATATGAAGCAGTTGATGTAGCTAGAATGAGATACAGAGAATGGGTTGAGCTTACTGTTGCTCTAAGCAGTACTCTGAGACTGCCAAATTGGTTAGAGCATTTGTAATGAAACTGATGGCGAAAGTGAAGGGGTTGGGTCACATAACTGAAGATATGATTAAAGGTACCTCCAAAATGGAACCCAAAATCAAACCAAGAAGAAAGAAAAGGGACACAGAACTTGAAGAGATTGTGAAGCTGATTGAACTAGGGCTCTATGCCACTGAGATTAAGGGTATAGATCACAGCCTGCCCAAAAGTATGAAACCTGCTGAAGGGAAGTTTATTTAAGACCCTGAGGTTGGAGTATTCTTTGTGGATCCCCTATCTAAGAAGATGTGTTTTCAAAGAGCCTCAGATCTTCCCAAAGTTGGTGTCAGACAGCTTCTTGCCTTCAGATGTATGACAACTTACATCAAGCATTTCAAGTGGAGAGTTGTAATCCTAAATCAGTTGGCAGCTTGCAATGAAAGAGGTGAACTAGACAACCAAGAGCTATTTTACCTAAAATTGGAGGTAGAAGCCAGAAAAGAAATGATGGCTGGTCTGAAATGAGAAAAACTCCTCCAAGCTGCTGCTGAGAAAGAGAAAGATCAAGGCCCATCTATTGGTGATGAGTAGATGAAGAATGGAAGCTGACCATGAGTTGGTCAGGCTTACCATTATTTGATCCCAATATCAACAGTCCAATCAGTTGAAGTTCTTAATCTCTCTTTGTACATAAGTTGTACTTTTTACTTGTAAACATTTATTGTTTAATCAGTTTTCATTATGTATAAACTGATCATTTATCATACTTCTATGTTGTAATTTTATTCATTGCAACTGTAATGTAAATGTATATTGTGGTAACTGATATAGTCAGCTTTAGGCTGAATATTGCAAATAGGATGAGATTGTTAGGCACAAAAAGGCCTCAATAAAACATGTTTTATATCATAGGAGGAGATTTCTAATCAAAACCGTCTGATACACTTAGGGGGAGATCTAAAGGCTTTTTAATGCCTTAAATCGATCCAGATTAGTGATTTGCAAAACCAGCCTAAGTCTGTTTACACTGTTACATTAGTTGTAACCTAGCAGTTTGTCAAAGCTGTCCATAATTGTTGGACAGGTTTGACAGAATCTATCTAAACTATTCATGTCTATTGAATAGTTTTGACTTAGTTGTGTGTTTAGTTCTTTGTGAACAGATTCTGTTCTTTGTGAACAGGTCTAACACTGCATGAAATTTGTTTCCATGTCCTCATGCAAAGTCTTGGATGTAAAGATCAGTCTACAACTCAAGACAATGTGGAAAATCAGAATATGCTAGAACGCCAAAGTTGTTCTGAAAGCATGAAGACAAAGAGGATATCTGAAATGGGTGACAGACCATTTCTTATATCAAAATAGCTTTACAAGGAATAATAAAGGTCATAAGTTGACATTCCATTTTAAGGTAAAGCTGTGGACGACAGAATCAAAAAGGAAAACACAAAGATTCTGCAACAAGTGGACCAAGCCTGATTTGTCAGACTTATGCAGAAAAGGAATCTTGTCTTTTTGCAAAGACATTCCCGCTTCTCTCTACATCCAATGAAGAAGCTTCACTTGGATTCTATATATGAGTTTAAAAGAGAAGCTTCCAAGGATAGAGAGTATCAAGAGAGACATCAACAAGCAGAGAACGTGAGTGCAAAGCAAAGGGTGTTTTTCATGCATGCATGTTCTATTCAACTTGAGTGAATTAGCATAGTGTGTCTAAGCTATTTATCCCTCTAAGCTGTTCAATCTATGTCTTGTGTAAATAGTGAGTGAATCTTAGTGAGTCATCTCATTGTAACTAGTTTGAGTGTGTCTTAGATTAGTCAAAGTCTGTTGTCCAATTCTGTCATCTCTGTTTGGATAATTCTGCAATCCAATCCTGTTTGTAACTTTCACAATTGTTAATATATACTTCCAAACTTTTAGAAAAATCTGTTTGATTTAAGAATTAACCGTATTCACCCCCTTCTATAGTTCATCTAAGTGTATTTGGGAAACCTTTTGGGACCTACAGGTCTCTACCATGTTCAGAGTAAACGTTGCTTTCTTATGAGCGTGCACCCAGAATGAAAGTGGTAGGTTTGTACGATGCATCATCGATCTCACTATATCTAATAGTGTTTGATTCCTTCTCTCAGATACATCATTCCATTGAGAAGTGTACGGAGGAGTGAGTTGTGAAATAATTCCACATTTCTTTAGATGATCGTCAACCTCTTGGCTTAAATACTCTCTACCTCAATCTGATCGAAGTATTTTTATTGTTTTGCCACGTTGGTTTTGTACTTCATTCTGAAACTCTTTGAACTTTCAAATGTCTCAGACTTACGTATCATAAGATACATATAGCCGTAACGACTAAACTCATCAGTAAAAGTAATGAAATACCGGTATCCACCTCTGGCTTCATGACTAAAAGGTCTACATACATCACTATGTATGATTCCTAGTAAGCCATCTACTCTTTTATTACCTTTAGTGAACGGTTTCTTGGTCATTTTACCATATAACCAAGATTCACAAATTTGATAAGAATCTTCATCGAAAAAATCAATTATTCCACTCTTATGGAGTCTTGCAATCCTTTTCTTGTTTACACGACCAACACGGCAGTGCCAAATGTACCTTTTGTTCAATTCAGATTTGGACTTTTTACTTACATTATAGATTGCTTCATTGCTTGGATTTAGTAGATTCAACACATATAGACCGTTTGGTGATTTAGCTTCATAATAAAAAAAACCTTTAGGATAAGCACAAATCACTCTTGTATTATGAGAATAATTAAATCCCTGGTCTATTAAAGAATCATATGAAATAATATTCTGAATTAGTTTCGGTACATAATAATATTTATCTAGTACTAAGACTAATTCATGTAACAACCCAGCTTTTATCTGAACTTAATTTCTGTATTTGATCCAATAATGTAATTTAATTACATTATTTGCCTTGTAAATTAATTAATTAATGAAATTTAATTAATTAAGTTTAATATGATATAAATATTATAAAGTATTAAATATGATTAAAATAAAAGAGATGTAAAATACAAAAGTTTAGTGGGTTAAATTTGCAAATATAACTAAATGAAATATATAAACCAATTTAATGGTCATTAACATCAATTAAGAAATTTACACACTCTCTCTCTACTCTCTCTCTCTCTCATCTTACGGCCAACACCAAAAACATCAAGAATTCTCATGAATCTTGCATTAAATTGAAGATTAAAGATCAAAGAAAGTTGCAACAATTATCAAACATCATCAATTAGCAAGAATTTGAGGTAATAATTACTTTAATTTTGAAATATATGTGTGTTTGGTTCGGTCTTGTGTAAAAACCGAAACCAAAAGATTTAAATATGAAATTTGAGGTTGCATGTTAGATTAAAGTGTTAGAAAACATGTAATGAAGTATATAAAAGTTATAGAAACAAGAATTGGTGATTAGATTGTCCAAAAATGAATAAAAACCGGAATTTTGTTATTAAAAGTTTTCTTGACAAATATTGAGTTTTTGGACAATCTTGACCAATTTATGATGTTATTGATAGGGAAAATAGTATAAAATCAACCCAAAAATGATCATATATCAATATATCACATTGCATGTTAATATAAATAGGTTTACTGAATTTTAAGTAAAAATCCGTATGAATATGATCAAGAACACCAAGAACAATTTCCTGCAAAATATCTAAGTATAGATCCGAATTCGGATGAGACCGAATTCGGATGATCACCTATTTTCGGATGATTCACTTCGGACGGATACCCATTTCGGATGAAGTCTATTCCGGACCACATGTTCAATTCGGATGCTTATACTAATTCGGATCCTCCTTGATCTCGGATGTGTCCTATTTCGGATGCTATTTAGGATGGTTTAGCCGGTCCGAATTCGGTTGACTCATTTCGGATAGATCCGAATCCGGATGATCAATCCGGATGGTCTGAATTTGGGGATCCGGATCCGAATGATTATTTTGATATTTTAAACATCACAAATAAATGATACTTAATAAATACAAAACCCATGAATTTAGGATGAACGATCTATGAAATGAGCAACATGGTATATATTTATATATCTTTTTGAGAATTCAAGAAACAAAGAAAATGAACAAAATAGAGATAAGATATCAGTTATCAGAATCAGATCAGATAAAGAATTAGACTTAAAAGGTTCTTGCTATGAATGATTTTGAACAGGTTTAGTTATATTCTGAACAAAGATTTAAAGAATAAAGAGATCGAAAGCGGGTCATAGATTTGAAAAGAATTGACAGAGATCAGAAAGACAAAAGATTAAAGATAAAATCCTGAGATAACTCAGGTGGTGGATTATTATATCTGCTTGATAAAGACCCCAGAAACAGTGAGTTATAAATATTCAGATTTAACATGCTAGATTTCCGGTTGAGACATATTGTTGATGTTAGATTAATTTGACACTCATATTATCAGCTGGATTGTGACCTGTGCACACTATGGTTCGGTGTTGCCCAGTAGATCATGATAGCTATTTGATTTATCACTTCATATGACTTTGAGATTTACTATTCATTTCTGATATTGTATGAGATTACTGCTATCATGACTTTGATTACGTATGCTTCATCATTGCATATACTTTGACATATTGATTCAGCTTGATTAGCCTTGTCGGTCTATTGTTCTAGACCTGGCTATTTCACCAGTTCTATTGAACTTGGTAATGACCCTCCGATGTTTCGCCATGTTGATTTACTGGTAGCTAGCCCAGTATGTGGCTGATCCCCACGATTTAAGTGTGAGCGTGGCTTGAACATCATCCGACTCTATGACTACTATGTCTCAATCATGAGTGGTTGTAGCGGCAGTCAAGACATATCACGCTAGAACTTATGATTCGCTTGATAATGCATGTTAATTTGAAAATATATTTACTCACTAAGCATTGCTTACAGTTGCTACTTACCATTTTTACAGGAAAAGATAAAGGGAAGTCTGCCGGACTTAGTTCTTAGGTCTTACAAGAATCAAGTCGAAGTTTTCATAGACCACTACTCAACAAAGCATTTCGGTAATGATTGGCAGATGAAATTTGTGATGGTCTTGGTAGATTGATTTGATTGTATGAGGATATGAATTAGATTAAATGGTACCCTTTTATAAGTTTAATTTTAAAACTGTAAACTGTATTAAACTTAATTCTAATATGTTTGTACTTGTAATTTATAATTCCGCAACTTAATTATTCTATCTTAGTTATGATTGATATCGTGTTGCATGATGTGGGACCTAGACTCGTGAGAACTGCCCCGTGAGGGGTGGTCTTCACAGGATGGTATCAAAGCCCATAAGTTTGAGTGAATCAAGTATTACGTGAGTGATACTTGGTCTCAAACTGAAGCAATACATATGTATCAATCATTTAGGTGGTTTGAACTGAGATAGGATGTACAGACTGTTAGGATGGGAAAAGGGTACATAGATCTAAGTCTATAAACTGATAGTTAATTGATTTTAATTTTCAGTAAAGATGTCAGGATCATGTCACATTCCCAACAACATGACCCCACAACAAATGTTTGAAATGATGCAACAGCTATTAGCCCAACATTCTGAACAACAAAATAAGATTATGCAAGAACATTTTCAGGCCAGAGATGAGGCCGAAGCTAATAGACGTGATGATAAAAAGAATAAGCGAAAAGAAAAACAAGTCCAGAACAATGAATCTGATTCTGATGACTCGAACCCTGAAACCCAAATTGAGCAGCCAAAAGGCTGTAAGTTCAGAGATTTCAAAGCGAGCGGTGCCCTGAACGTTGAGGGTACAGTTAATCCAATTCAGGCAATGGATTGGATCAGCCATACTCAAGAGATCTTTAGAATCTCTGACTGCTTAGATTCAAAGAAAGTAAGCTATGCATCTGCTCTGTTCGTCGGTGCTGCCCGTGCCTGGTGGAAAACTCAGAGGACTATTTATGGTGAGGAAGTTATTCAGACCATAGAATGGGACCAGTTCCTCGATATGTTTAACGCGAAGTATTGCCCTATTGATCAACGAGACAATATGGTAGTTCAACTGATGCAACTGACCCAAGGAACTAAATCTGTTGACGAGTACGAACATGAATTCTCGCGACTTTGTGGCTACTCCTCGTATCAAGTAGCTACTGAGGAAAGGAAAATGAATAGATTTCGTGGAGGACTTAACCCGAGATATCGGCATCCGATGAATGCGATAAAGTATAAGTCTTATCTGGAAATGGTTGAAGCAGCGAGGCATATTGAGAGAGGATATCTAGAGTACGGCGATCAACTCTATGCTCCATCGACTAACCCCACATGTCCATCTCCCCCAAAGAAACAAAGATTCGGTAGATTTTTCAAGCCCAACAAATCGCAGTCTCAGCAACCCCAGCAATCTCAGCAGTACAGCTCGCCACAGAAAGTTCAAGCTTATTCTCTAACGAACGAACCACGATTCTGCAAGAGATGCAGAAAATCACATATGGGATTATGTAATCCGGATGACGTCACATGTTTTGCATGTAACAGAATTGGCCACAGCAGCGAAGAATGTCCCCAGCAAGGACTTGGATGAGCGAAATGTGGAAAGCGCGGACACTTCATGTATCAGTGTCGTAGTGGACAACGAGGTCAGTCACAGTCATCAGCTGGAGGTTCTACGATGAAGAGCTCAGCTGCAACTCCGACTGCAAGGACTCAAGCATTTCAAATAACAGCCGAGGAAGCAAAGGAAACCCCTGATGTGGTTACCGGTACGTTCATGCTTAATTCAATCCCTGCCCGTGTATTATTTGATTCTGGTGCTAGTCGTTCCTTTATATTGACTACTTTTGCTCGAAAATTATCTAAATCTCCATCCAAGCTTCCTGTCGTGATTGATATTGAGACAGCCAGTAACAATTATGTTATGGCTGATTCTGTTTATCGAAACTGTACTCTGCTCATAAACAACATAGTATTCAACCTCGATCTTATTCTGATTCCGTTGAAAGAGTTTGACGTCATCATCGGCATGGACTGGTTAACGAACAACGAGGCTACGATTGTCTGCAACCGTCGAATCGTTAGGATCAAGTCTTCAGACGGCCGAGTATTGGAAATCAAAGGCGACAAGCGAAAAGGTGCTCACTGCTTTATAACTGTTGAAAAAGCTCACAAGTATCTGTCTAAGGGTTACGAGTCTTACATATGCTATGTCTCATCTGAATCTATCTCTGAAGCCAGCAAGAAATCTATTTATGATATCCCTATCGTCTGTGAGTTCCCATACGTATTCCCGGATGATACTTCTGGAGTGCCACCGGAACGTCAACTTGAGTTCGGCATTGACTTAGTTCCTGGTGCGGCTCCCATCGCTAAAGCTCCTTACAGACTTGCGCCTGCAGAAATGCAGGAAATGTCAAAGTAGTTGCAAGAGCTGTTAGAAAAGGGTTTTATCCGATCTAGTTCATCTCCGTGGGGTGCACCTGTCTTATTCGTTAAGAAGAAAGACGGAACTCTCCGAATGTGCATCGATTACCGCGAGTTGAACAAAGTCACTATCAAGAACAAATATCCTCTGCCCATTTTTGATGATTTTTTGATCAGCTACAAGCAGCAAGCTACTTCTCCAAAATTGATCTTCGTTCTGGGTATCATCAATTGAAAGTCAGAGACGAGGATATTCCGAAGACGGCTTTTCGAACAAGATACGGCCATTACGAATTTCTCGTAATGCCTTTTGGTTTAACAAATGCACCAGCGGAATTCATGGATCTCATGAATCGTGTGTGCAGGCCGATGTTGGATAAGTCAGTTATCGTGTTCATAGACGATATCCTGATTTACTCCAAAACGGAGGCTGATCATGTTAATCATCTGCGACAACTGCTATAGTTATTGAGAAAGGAAAGACTCTACGCAAAATTTTCAAAATGTGAATTCTGGCTTAGACAGGTTTAACCTTATATTGTCTTGAGTTATTTCTTAAGCGTTCTTTGTTTCAAACGAAATTTGAAATTCTACTTTGACTTCTTTATAGATCCAATTCCTTGGCCATGTTATATCTGGCGAAGGAATCTCAGTCGATCCGTCTAAAGTCGACGCTGTTCAGAAATGGCAAACACCTCGCAATGCCTCTGAAATCAGAAGTTTCCTTGGATTGGCCGGTTACTATCGGCGATTCATTAAGGACTTCTCAAAGATTGTTGTGCCACTCACTATGTTAACATGAAAGAATACACCTTTCGTATGGGCTGATAAACAGCAAGAGGCATTTGAAACGTTAAAGCAGAAACTTGTTCAAGCACCAATCCTAACCTTACCAGAAGGCAATGATGACTTTGTTGTTTACAGCGATGCATCTGGTACAGGTCTAGGTTGTGTCCTCATGCGAAGGGGAAAAGTTATTGCCTACGCTTCAAGGCAATTGAAAGACTACGAGAAAAGTGCACCAACTCATGATCTTGAGTTGGCTGCCTTTACCTTTGCACTGAAAATATGGCGTCACTATCTTTATAGGACTAAGTGTCAGCTGTATATTGACCATAAAAGTCTCAAGCATCTATTTACTCAAAAGGATCTGAACATGAAACAACGTCGGTCCTTGGAGCTTAGCAAGGACTATGATTGCGAGATCCTATATCATCCCGGCAAAGCTAATGTTGTCACGGATGCTTTAAGTAGGAAAGTATATCCGGAAAAGTGTTGCTATGCCCTGACTCCTGTTGTATTCTCTTCCGATCTTATCGAGGACATTAGATCTGCTCAATCTGAAGCACTGAAAGAAGAGAATCTCTGTTCTGAAAATCTTAAAGGGCAATTGCAATTTTTATCTTTGAATCATTTGGGACTTCAATGTCTCAAGGGAAACCAAATCTGGATTCCTAAGTATGGTTCTATTCGCAACACTCTTCTATCCGAAGCTCACAAGTCCAAATTATCTATTCATCCTGGCAGCTCAAAAATGTACTTCGATCTGAAAGCTGATTACTGGTGGCCAGGAATGAAGAAAGACATCGGTCTATATGTTGAAAGCTGCAGAGTATGTCAAATGGTTAAGGCAGAACATCAGAAACCCTTCGGGGATATGCAACCACTGCCAGTTCCTGAATGGAAGTGGGAGCATATAACCATGGACTTCGTCACGAAACTGCCAAAGACCAAGAGACAGCACGACTCCATCTGGGTAGTCGTGGATCGATTAACGAAGTCAGCTCACTTCATACCGATGAAAGAGACGCATTACCTTGATAGATTGGCACAGATGTACATCACCGAGGTTATTTCTCGTCACGATGTGCCAAAATCTATTGTCTCTGATCGTGATAGTCGTTTCACTTCGAGATTCTGGAAAGCGCTGCAAGAAGGGATGGGTACTCGAATCTCAATGAGTACTCCTTATCATCCTAATGTTGTAACAACCTAGCTTTTAGTTGATCATGTAATGCTTATTTTGAGATAAATAATGTAATTTTGTTATATTATTTATATAGCAATTTAATTTATTATGAAATTATAAATTAAATTATAATTATATTATGAATTATTAATGATGATTTAATTAAAAATGAGTAAAATAAAAGAGATGTAAAATACAAAAATAGAAGTGGGATAAATGTAAATGAAGTATTTAAACCTCAAAATGATCATTTAAGATCATTTAACACAAATTAACTCTCTCTCTCTAACTTCTCTCTATCTCTCGGCTACTTCACAAATTCATCAAAAAGTTCCATACAATTGGCATTAAATTGAAGATTAAAGCCAAAAAGAAGTTACAATCATCATTAATCAAGAACATTCAAGGTAAAATCTCTTTAATTTTCGAAATATTGGTATGTTTGGTTCGGTTTTGTGTAATACCGAAACCAAGGGATTAAACTATGAAATTTCTTGTTGCATGTTTAAGAATTTTGAAGATTTTGATGAGTTTATGCTACTAGATGTAATAGAAACAAAATTTTATGGTTAGATCATCCAAATTTTTGTATAAATCGGAAATTCTAATAAATATTGTTCTTGACAAGAAAAATTAACTGTGTGTGTTATGTGTGTTTGATGTTGCCGAAACCCAAAATAGTGGGTACCGAAACCTTAAGGTTTCGGTACTACCCTCTACCGAAACAATATGTGTATGTGTTTGAGTGTATTATGCATAAGTACCGAGACCACAAAAGGGGTACCGAAACCTTGAAGGTTTCGGTACTAGGTACCGAAACTAACCCAGGAATACTGAAACTCACATAATAAATGTATATATACCGAAACATTGAAGATACAGAAACCTTCCTATAATACCGAAACTATTTAAAAGTACCGAAACCTTTAAGGTTTCGGTAGAATACCGAAACCCACACAAAACTACCGAAACTTATTACAGACATATATATTTATACTGAAACCATCATATGAGTATACTGAAACCATAATTAACTCCATGAATTCTCAGTAATATATATATAATTACATGTGCATGTGTGTATGTGATATATGTATATATATACATAATTCGTGTGTGTATATATATATATAAGACATACATATATATATATATACCAATTTTGCATGCAAATATATATATATAAATACATATATATATATATATATATATATATATATATATATATATATATATATATATATATATATATATATATAATTGTCAAATAAATAGAAATCCATGTATTTCGAAATATAATTATAAAGATCTTTTGAGAATACAAAAGAAACAAGAAAAGAACAGACAAATGATCAATGATTTATTAGTTATCAGAATCAGATAAAATACAAGAATTTTGACCAAAAGATGATGAAAACTTCATGATAATGATGATGATATTGACATAAGATTTATGTGATATAATTCTGGACAGGTTCAGTTAATATCTGAATAAAGATCTAAAGACTTAAAAGCGGGTCAGAGAATTGATTGACAGATTACAGAATTGACAAAGATAAAACCCTGAGATAACTCAGGTGGCAGATTTGTATCTGTTTGACAAAGACCAGATCTGTGAGTTATAGATATTCAGATTGAACATGCATATGATCCGATTGAGATATATTATTGTTGTTAGATTTATTGACATTCATTAATCAGCTGGATTGAGACCTGTGCACACCATGGATGGGTGTTGCCCAGTGGATCATGATAGCTATTTGATTATCTTTTCATATTGCATTTAATAATGCTTCAGACTTTGCTTTATGATTCATTGCTATCATGACTTCTAAGACATATGCTTCCATCATTGATCAGACATTTGATAGATTGATTCAGCTTGACTAGCCCTTAAGGTCTATTGTTCTAGACCCGGCAATTTCACCAGTTCTTATGAATTGGTAATGACCTCCGATGTTCCGCCATATTGACTTACTGGTAGCTAGCCCAGTATGTGGCTGATCCCCACGATTTAAGCGTGAGTGTGGCTTGAACATCATCCGATCTTATGATACTATATCTCAATCATGAGGGCTGTAGCGGCAGCCAAGACATATCACGCTAAGACTAATGACTCCGCTTGACACGCATGTTGATATTGAAAATCTATAAACTCACTAAGCATTGCTTACAGATGTTGCATTAATATTTTACAGGTAAAAGCAAAGGAAAATCACCTGCAGGACCTAGTACTTAGGTCATTCAAGATCCAAGTTTTGAAGCTTTCTTAGACCACTACTCAACAAACTTTCTGGTACTGATTGGAAGACAGCAAATGTGGTGGTTCTGGGTAGACTTGATGTGATGTATGATGTTATGACTAGATTAGATGTTACCCTTTTATAACTTTCTTTTGAAATATGTAAACTTAAATCCTAATCTGTAATGTACATGTAATTTTATTTTTCCGCAATTTAATTACCCTATCTTAGTATGGTTGATATTGTATTGCATGATGTGGGACCTAGACTGGTGAGGACTGCCCCGTAAGGGGTGGTCTTCACAGGATGGTATCAGAGCACTAGTTTGAGTGAATCAAGTATTACGTGAGTATACTTGGTTTCAAACTGAAGCAATACATATGTATCAATCATTTAGGTGGTTTGAACTGAGATAGGATGTACAGACTGTTAGGATGGGAAAAAGGGTACATAGATCTAAGTCTATAAACTGATAGTTACATGCTTTTAATTTTCAGTAGAAGATGTCAGGATCAGGATCAGGTGATATTCCCAGCAACATGAATCCACAACAAATGTTTGAAATGATGCAATAACTCTTAGCCCAACACTCAGAACAACAGAACAAAATAATGCAAGAACAGTTTCAGGCCAGAGATGAGGCCGAAGCTAAGAGACGTGAAGATAAAAAGAATAAAAGAAAAGAAAAGCAAGTCCAGACTAATGAATCTGATTCTGATAATTCAAATCCCGAAACCCAAATTGCTCAGCCAAAAGGCTGCAAGTTTAAAGATTTCAAAGCTAGTGGTGCTTTGAATTTTGAAGGAACAGTAAATCCAATTCAGGCGATGGATTGGATTAGTCACACTGAAGAAATCTTCAGAATTTCTGACTGTTTAGATTCGAAGAAAGTAAGCTACGCATCAGCATTGTTTGTCGGAGCTGCCCGTGCTTGGTGGAAAACTCAGCGAAGTATCTATGGTGAGGAGGTAATTCAGACTTTAGAATGGGAGCAGTTTCTTGACATGTTTAACGCAAAGTACTGTCCAGTCGATCATCGAGATAAGATGGAGGTACAGTTAATGCAGCTGACTCAGGGAACGAAGACTGTTGACGAATACGAACACGAGTTTTCACGACTATGCGGTTACTCCTCATACCAAGTAGCTACCGAGGAGAGAAAGATGAATAGATTTCGTGTAGGACTTAATCCAAGATACAGGCATCCGATGAGCGCTATTAAATACAAGAGTTATCTTGAAATGGTAGAAGCAGCAAGACAGATTGAGAGAGGATATCTAGAGTACGGCGATCAGCTATACGCTCCAACAACTAACCCGACGAATCCGTCTCCTCCGAAGAAACAAAGATTTGGCAGATTCTTTAAGCCCAATAAGTCTCAGTCCCAGCAATCTCAGCAGTATAGTTCACAGCCGAAAGCGCAAGCCTACTCACTGACAAACGAGCCACGATTCTGCAAGAGATGCAGAAAGTCTCACATGGGATTGTGTAATCCAGATGACGTAACTTGTTTTGCGTGCAATATGATCGGTCACAGCAGTGAGGAATGTCCACAGCAGGGACGAGGATGTGCGAAATGTGGTAAGAGAGGACACTTCATGTACCAGTGTCGAAGCGGGCAACGTTATCAGTCTCAATCATCAGCAGGAGGTTCTACAGGGAAAAGTTCTGCTGCAACGCCGACTGCACGGACTCGAGCTTTCCAAATCACAGCCGAGGAAGCAAAAGAAACACCTGACGTAGTTACCGGTATGTTCCTGCTTAACTCGATTCCGGCTCGTGTATTATTTGATTCTGGCGCAAGTCGTTCTTTCATATCAACCTCTTTTGCACGACAATTATGTAAGTCTCCATCAAAGCTTCCCGTGATACTAGATATTGAGACAGCCAGTAACAATTTTGTTATGGCTGATTCTGTTTATCGAAACTGCACACTACTTGTTGATAATATCGTATTCAATCTCGACCTTATCCCGATTCCGTTGAAAGAGTTCGATGTCATCATCGGCATGGATTGGTTAATGAATAACGAGGCTACAATTATCTGCAACCGGCGAGTCATTAGAATCAAGTCTTCAGACGGCCGAGTATTGGAGATCAAGGGCGAGAAGAGGAAAGGTGCACATTGTTTCATATCTATAGAAAAAGCTCAGAAATACTTGTCTAGAGGTCACAACTCCTATCTTTGTTATGCTCTATCTGAGTCCAGCTCTGAAAAGAAATCTTTGTCCGATATTCCTATCGTATGTGAGTTCCCAGACGTATTTCCTGATGACAAGTCCGGAGTGCCACCGGAACGTCAAGTCGAGTTCAATATTGACTTGGTTCCTGGTGCGGCTCCTATCGCAAAAGCTCCTTACAGACTTGCACCTGCAGAAATGCAAGAAATGTCTAAGCAACTGCAAGAACTGTTAGAGAAGGGGTTTATCCGACCGAGTTCTTCTCCGTGGGGTGCACCTGTTCTATTTGTTAAGAAGAAAGACGGAACCTTCCGTATGTGCATCGACTACCGCGAGTTGAACAAAGTCACCATAAAGAATAAGTATCCACTGCCCAGAATTGATGATCTATTTGATTAGTTACAAGGAGCCAGTTACTTCTCGAAAATAGATCTCCGTTCTGGGTATCATCAGTTAAAAGTTAGAGATGAGGATGTTCCAAAGACAGCCTTCCGTACAAGATACGGTCATTACAAATTTCTCGTGATGCCGTTCGGCTTAACAAATGCACCAGCGGCGTTCATGGACCTCATGAATCGTGTGTGCAGACCAATGTTGGATAAATCAGTTATCGTATTCATAGACGATATTCTGATTTACTCCAAAACGGAGGCTGATCATTCTATTCATCTGCGGCAATTGCTAGAGTTATTAAGAAAAGAAAGACTCTACGCAAAATTTTCTAAATGCGAGTTTTGGCTCAGACAGGTATAATTTCTCTTATATATGTCTTGAGTTATTTTCTAAGTATTCCCTGATTTACATCAAAACTTGAACTTCTATTTTGATTCTTATAGATTCAATTCCTTGGCCATGTTGTTTCTGGCGAAGGGATTTCTGTTGATCCGTCTAAAGTCGAGGCCGTTCAGAAATGGCAAACGCCTCGCAATGCCTCAGAAATAAGAAGTTTCCTCGGATTGGCTGGTTACTACCGGCGATTCATAAAGGACTTCTCGAAGATTGCTGTACCTCTAACGATGCTAACACGAAAGAATACTCCTTTCGTTTGGTCTGATAAACAGCAAGAGGCATTTGACATTTTGAAACAGAAGCTCATTCAAGCGCCGATCCTAGCTTTACCAGAAGGCAATGATGATTTCGTTGTCTATAGTGATGCATCTGGTACTGGCTTAGGGTGTGTTCTTATGCAGAGGGGAAAAGTAATTGCTTACGCTTCAAGGCAATTAAAGGACTACGAGAAAAGTGCACCAACTCATGATCTTGAGTTGGCTGCCGTTACCTTTGCACTGAAGATCTGGCGTCATTATCTTTATGGGACTCGGTGTCAAATTTACATCGACCACAAGAGTCTCAAACATCTTTTCACTCAAAAGGATCTGAATATGAAACAGCGTCGGTCCTTGGAGCTTATCAAGGACTATGATTGCGAGATCCTATATCATCCCGGCAAAGCTAATGTTGTCGCGGATGCCTTGAGTAGGAAAGTCTATCCTGAAAAGTGCTGTTATGCCTTAACTCCTGTAATATTTTCTTCGGATCTTATTGAAGACATTCGAGTTGCTCAAGCTGAAGCACTGAAAGAAGAGAATATCAGTTCTGAAAATCTTAAAGGGCAGTTACAATTTCTAACTTCGAATCATTTGGGACTTCACTGTCTCAAGGGAAACCGAATCTGGGTTCCTAAATATGGTTCTATTCGCAGTACTCTTCTATCTGAAGCCCATCAGTCCAAGTTATCTGTTCATCCTGGCAGCTCAAAGATGTACTTCGATTTGAAAGCTGACTATTGGTGGCCAGGAATGAAGAAAGACATCGGTAGATATGTTGAAAGCTGCAGAATCTGTCAGATGGTTAAGGCAGAACACCAGAAACCCTTCGGGGATATGCAACCACTGCCCGTTCCTGAATGGAAGTGGGAGCATATAACTATGGATTTCATCACGAAGTTGCCTAAGACCAAGAGACAACACGACTCCATCTGGGTAGTCGTTGACCGTTTAACGAAGTCAGCACATTTCATACCGATGAAAGAAACTTATTCTCTCGATAAACTGGCACAGATGTACATTACTGAGATCATCTCTCGTCATGGAGTGCCAAAATCAATCGTCTCTGATCGTGATGGTCGTTTCACATCCAGATTCTGGCAAGCACTACAAAATGGGATGGGTACTCGGATTTCTATGAGTACTGCTTATCACCCAAGTGCAGATGGCCAAAGTGAGCGTACTATCTTAACTCTCGAAGATATGCTTCGTGCCTGCGTTCTTGATTTAGGTGGTAACTGGGACGATCACTTGCCGTTGGTCGAATTCTCTTACAACAACAGTTATCATTCTACGATCAAGATGGCTCCTTTTGAAGCTTTATATGGACGAAAGTGCAGAACTCCCACCTGTTGGCGCGAAACAGGTGAATCACCGATAGCGGGTCCTGCCCTTCTACAGTTGACTCATGAGAAGATTCAACTCGTTAGAAGGAACATACTTGAAGCTCAAAGCAGGCAGAAGTCATACTATGATAACCGGCACAGATCAATCAGTTTTGCAGTTAACGATTGGGTGATGCTGAAAGTATCTCCAATGAAGAATGTGGTGCGGTTTATTAAAAGAAACAAGCTAGCTCCAACATTCATCGGTCCGTTCAAGATCGTTGAAAAGATTGGGAATCAGTCTTATCGTCTTGATCTACCAGCGGACTTAGCTGGAATACATCCTGTATTCCATGTCAGTCATCTGAGAAAGAGCTTAGCAGACGAAAGAGAAGTTAAAATACCACATGTTAACTTGCAGATTGATGAGAAGCTTCGAGTGATTGAAGAGCCGGAGTGTATTTTGGACTCGAAGACTAAAAAGCTTCGAAACAAAGATATACAGATGGTGCTCGTCCAGTGGAAACACCACAAAGGTTCGCATCAGTCTTGGGAATCCAGAGATGTAATGAAAGCAACTTATCCCAGTCTGTTCGAACATAGCTAACTTCGGGGACGAAGTTTGTGCGTGGTGGAGCCCATTCTGTAACAACCTAGCTTTTAGTTGATCATGTAATGCTTATTTTGAGATAAATAATGTAATTTTGTTATATTATTTATATAGCAATTTAATTTATTATGAAATTATAAATTAAATTATAATTATATTATGAATTATTAATGATGATTTAATTAAAAATGAGTAAAATAAAAGAGATGTAAAATACAAAAATAGAAGTGGGATAAATGTAAATGAAGTATTTAAACCTCAAAATGATCATTTAAGATCATTTAACACAAATTAACTCTCTCTCTCTCTAACTTCTCTCTATCTCTCGGCTACTTCACAAATTCATCAAAAAGTTCCATACAATTGGCATTAAATTGAAGATTAAAGCCAAAAAGAAGTTACAATCATCATTAATCAAGAACATTCAAGGTAAAATCTCTTTAATTTTCGAAATATTGGTATGTTTGGTTCGGTTTTGTGTAATACCGAAACCAAGGGATTAAACTATGAAATTTCTTGTTGCATGTTTAAGAATTTTGAAGATTTTGATGAGTTTATGCTACTAGATGTAATAGAAACAAAATTTTATGGTTAGATCATCCAAATTTTTGTATAAATCGGAAATTCTAATAAATATTGTTCTTGACAAGAAAAATTAACTGTGTGTGTTATGTGTGTTTGATGTTGCCGAAACCCAAAATAGTGGGTACCGAAACCTTAAGGTTTCGGTACTACCCTCTACCGAAACAATATGTGTATGTGTTTGAGTGTATTATGCATAAGTACCGAGACCACAAAAGGGGTACCGAAACCTTGAAGGTTTCGGTACTAGGTACCGAAACTAACCCAGGAATACTGAAACTCACATAATAAATGTATATATACCGAAACATTGAAGATACAGAAACCTTCCTATAATACCGAAACTATTTAAAAGTACCGAAACCTTTAAGGTTTCGGTAGAATACCGAAACCCACACAAAACTACCGAAACTTATTACAGACATATATATTTATACTGAAACCATCATATGAGTATACTGAAACCATAATTAACTCCATGAATTCTCAGTAATATATATATAATTACATGTGCATGTGTGTATGTGATATATGTATATATATACATAATTCGTGTGTGTATATATATATATAAGACATACATATATATATATATACCAATTTTGCATGCAAATATATATATATATATATATATATATATATATATATATATATATATATATATATATATATATATATATATATATATATATATATATATATATATATATATATATATATATATATATATATATATAATTGTCAAATAAATAAGAAATCCATGTATTTCGAAATATAATTAAAAAGATCTTTTGAGAATACAAAAGAAACAAGAAAAGAACAGACAAATGATCAAAGATTTATTAGTTATCAGAATTAGATAAAATACAAGAATTTTTGACCAAAAGATGATGAAAACTTCATGATAATGATGATGATATTGACATAAGATTTATGTGATATAATTCTGGACAGGTTCAGTTAATATCTGAACAAAGATTTAAAGACTTAAAAGCGGGTCAGAGAATTGATTGACAGATTACAGAATTGACAAAGATAAAACCCTGAGATAACTCAGGTGGCAGATTTGTATCTGTTTGACAAAGACCAGATCTGTGAGTTATAGATATTCAGATTGAACATGCATATGATCCGATTGAGATATATTGCTGTTGTTAGATTTATTGACATTCATTAATCAGCTGGATTGAGACCTGTGCACACCATGGATGGGTGTTGCCCAGTGGATCATGATAGCTATTTGATTATCTTTTCATATTGCATTTAATAATGCTTCAGACTTTGCTTTATGATTCATTGCTATCATGACTTCTAAGACATATGCTTCCATCATTGATCAGACATTTGATAGATTGATTCAGCTTGACTAGCCCTTAAGGTCTATTGTTCTAGACCCGGCAATTTCACCAGTTCTTATGAATTGGTAATGACCTCCGATGTTCCGCCATATTGACTTACTGGTAGCTAGCCCAGTATGTGGCTGATCCCCACGATTTAAGCGTGAGTGTGGCTTGAACATCATCCGATCTTATGATACTAAATCTCAATCATGAGGGCTGTAGCGGCAGCCAAGACATATCACGCTAAGACTAATGACTCCGCTTGACACGCATGTTGATATTGAAAATCTATAAACTCACTAAGCATTGCTTACAGATGTTGCATTAATATTTTACAGGTAAAAGCAAAGGAAAATCACCTGCAGGACCTAGTACTTAGGTCATTCAAGATCCAAGTTTTGAAGCTTTCTTAGACCACTACTCAACAAACTTTCTGGTACTGATTGGAAGACAGCAAATGTGGTGGTTCTGGGTAGACTTGATGTGATGTATGATGTTATGACTAGATTAGATGTTACCCTTTTTATAACTTTATTTTGAAATATGTAACTTAAATCCTAATCTGTATGTACATGTAATTTTTAATTCCGTAATTAATTACCCTATCTTAGTATGATTGATATCGTATTGCATGATGTGGGACCTAGACTCTGAGGACTGCCCCGTAAGGGGTGGTCTTCACAGGATGGTATCAGAGCACTAGTTTGAGTGAATCAAGTATTACGTGAGTATACTTGGTTTCAAACTGAAGCAATACATATGTATCAATCATTTAGGTGGTTTGAACTGAGATAGGATGTACAGACTGTTAGGATGGGAAAAAGGGTACATAGATCTAAGTCTATAAACTGATAGTTACATGCTTTTAATTTTCAGTAGAAGATGTCAGGATCAGGATCAGGTGATATTCCCAGCAACATGAATCCACAACAAATGTTTGAAATGATGCAACAACTCTTAGCCCAACACTCAGAACAACAGAACAAAATAATGCAAGAACAGTTTCAGGCCAGAGATGAGGCCTGTTGCACATCCATATTCTCTAAGTAGAGCATCATTCTGCATTTCCAACCAGAAAAGTTCTGATGATTGAACTTTGGAGGTTTGCCCATTGAGCCATTGTCATAGTATGAGGAACTTGCAGCACTGTTGTTCATGGAAACTTTGGGAGAATGAGAGATCTAGAATGACACACACTCTAAACTGCTCTGATACCAGTTGTAGGTCCCAAAAGATATCCCAAGTATATAGCCTTAAGCTGTAGAGGGGGGGTGAATACAGCTATTTAAAAACTACACACAATTTTCTCAATGTTTGTATGTATTATCAACAAATGTTAATTACAAACGACCTTGAATGCGGAAAGGTTCAAGCTGAGATGACAGATACAACAGTATGTTTAACTAGTCTAAGACAGACTTAAACTAGTTACAATGAATATACTCACTAAGAATCACTCACTGTGTTTACAAGACTCAGAGGAACTGCTTGAACAAGAACAGCTTAGACACCAAGCACTGTTTTATTCAAGCAGACTTGCATGCATGAAAGACACACTTTGAATGCACGTTCACTCTTTGTTTCAGCACTTAGCTTTTTTTGGCTTGATCTTTCAATCCTTGGAAGTTTCTTTTTATACTCACTCAGAGGATCTAAGTGAAGCTTCTTCATTGGACGAAAGGAAAAAGGGAAAGTCTTGTTGAATATACAACATAAACTTTTCTGCACTTTCTGAAAAGCAGACTTGTCTTCATGTGGGCAGAACTTTTGTCTTTTCACTTTGTCTACTGTTGTATTGCCTTTAACTAAATAAGGAATGTCAACTTTGTATTTTTCTTCCTTTGTTAAGGCCTATTTTGATATAAGAAAAAGGTCTGTCACCCTTTTTCATATATCCTTTTGTCTTCATGTGAGAGAACAGCGTGGGCAGGCTGAGCAGTTCTGTTTTTCACTTTGTCTTCGACTTTTGTAAACTGATCTTGTAGTAAAAAACAATACATGAGGACTTGGAAACATATTCCATAAAGTGTTTAGCCTGTTCACAAAGAACAGAACACTTGTAAACTGCCCAAGCTGCTCACCAGTGTAGTGCAGCGTAGACAGTTTATGTCCAGCCTGTTCAGCAGACTGAACAGCTAGGACAAACTGTCTTTGTTGCAACATATGCAACATATAGAACAGCTTTGGACTGATATTGCAAATCATTTTCAGGTTTCAATAAGGCATATAACAGGCCTTAAATTCTAGCTTCAAATGCATCAACAGGTTTGATTAAGAATCTCCCCCTTAGATGCAGAACAGGTTTGACTGAGGCCTTTTTGTGCCTAACAATGTGTTTATAATTTGGTACGGTCATTTACAAGTTCTCTAACTTTTTTTCTATGACTTTTGTGGGGATCAAAACTGAAGTTATTTTCTTGAACCCACCAAGTGGGCAACATCATTATAGCTGCTGTTGTACATCATATCAATTGATGTTGATTGTATGAATTTTTTGCAGGTCACTGATGGGAAACAAAAACAAGCAATATCAAAGACCAATGTGACATTTGAATGATTATGAAATGAGTAAAATGCAAAGGGTTCAAGAGAATCAAGATAGATTACGAGAATTGGGAATTACAAATATTGCCAAGTCTTTGACAAGTTTGGTAGAAAGCCGAAAAAATAACAAATGCAAGGAGAAACCAATGGTTACTAACGAGAGAGATGGAGAATATATTCCAGAGTTTGGTGGTGATGGTGAGGGAGATCATGAAGTAGAAGTTGCTACAAGTGTTGAAGGTCGTCAAAAGGTATCCATATTTGCAAAAGCTTTGTGTTTCATTCTTATAAAACTTATCCTCTAATAAATATGCAAATTTCTATAGTATCTCAAATGACTTTTGATCTTAATACAAAATTATTAACATTCTGATTTTTGACGGATTTTGCACAAAAGATCATTCTTTTATGCAAAAATTGCATAATTTAGCAACAAACTTTTAAATGGTGTCGGTTTTTAATGAAGTTTCACAACGCATCAAAAACCTTCTAAAAACATCATTTCTATATGAACATTACACTTCTCATTGCTAATTTGCATTTTCACTCGTTAAAGTACTATTCTATGCATAAAATAGCAAGAAACATTCATTTGATGTCGGATTTCATTAATTCTTTTTGCAACACATCTGGAATCCTTTAAAAACATCATACTTATATAAATATTTCATCATTCATTCTTTTTTCCAAATTCTTATTGTTTCATTCTTATAAAAATTATTCTCTAGTAAATGTGCATCTTTCTACAGAAACATCGTGCACAATATATTGCACCAATGTCGATGAATAGATATGCTAATTTAGCAAAGAAACAAAGAGTGGCTGCTACTCCATCTGTCTCTCGTATGTTAGAAATTGAGGAAGTTTGTCATCAGAATGGAGACCGTGTTGATTCCATTAAATGGAAAACAAAAGCAATGACGATGGGTGAGTTAATCTTGAACAAGAAAGGGTCGCTAATGGGTAAGGAGGCGGTCAAACATAATTTAGTGAAGCCTAATTGTGTCATAAGAAGAAAATTATTTCTTGTCGATGAAGATGAGGAGGATGTTGGGAGCCCTCAAGGTATGGTTAGTCATTCTAAAAACTAATTCAATTATTCGAAATGAACTCTCATATTCTTATGCTTCTTTATGTTTATAGACATGGATAGATCATATGGAGAAAGATGGTGATGGAGATGCTCCAAATATATGGGATGATTTATTATTTCAAGGTACATATCTTCACGTTATGTTTTCTACACTTTTTTATGGAACCATGTGAAGACCACCCCTTACATATCCATATGCTTGAATTAGGTACTTTATCTTAATGTCTTTATTTGATTATCATCTAAGTGTAATGATTATGAATCATGCACATATATATATATTGATCACACATTCTTGTTCTATGCACTAATTTGATGCCATTATATAGATTTTATAAGCCATGAATTTTATTTAAATACTCACACACGTATATGTTCATTCATCTATATTTAATGTCATTTTGTGGGTTTATGTGTGTATACAACTGCTGGTTTTTAATTTATATTATCACACTTCCAAGACTTGTGTTTTTGACTTATATCTGTTCGGTTCTCTCCTTTATTGTATGCCTACTTAATACATATGAAATAAAAGAAGGAAAGCTGCTGAACTTGTTTGTGTCGCACACACTGCACACACATACTTATTTTATGCAAAGGAAAATGACATGGTTGTTTTGTCCTGTTTTCTGTTTATACATCGACACACACACACACACACACACACATTGAACACGCATCAGAGATTTGAATTAAAGAAGAAAAGGTTGCAGCTTGCTTTTGATAACACAACATCCAAGATTAATGTAAAAATAGAAAAGGGAAATAAATGGGTTGTTGCTTTCTGTTTTCTGTCTATACAGCTACATACATTCGAGATTTATACATATATATATATGATGTTGAATTATATATACATATATACATATATATATATATATATATATTATATATTATATATAAATTATATATATATATATATATATATATATATATATATATATATATATATATTCATTCGAGATTTATATATACATATATAGGTTCCTATTTCTGTTTCTATTTGAAAATTATGGACTGATGTTGTTGAACCTGTCACGCACACAACACACATAATTGAATTCTGTTTTTGACAGATATATACATCCGGGAGTCACTCTTGGTTCTTCTCACAACACACATAATTTAACTTATTTTATATTGTCGAGGTTAAGAGGGGCTGCTGTTTGTTGATTAAACCATCCGAGATTTGAACCATTTAGGTGAATCTCGGATCTTATTTTCCATGCAAAGCACACACACTCAACTGGGCATTTAACTTTCTGTTTTCACTTAATTCCAGCAGCGATACAGTAGCATTTAGGAGTGTTTGATGCTCTAAAAGATGATTAAATTACATATGTATGCATAAATTTCCATGGCCGAAGGCATTGGCCTTCTTGGCCTGTTCTTGTTGATGAAAAACAGAATAGAAAACGCATATGGACAGGAATTTCATCAGAATAGAAAACGCATATGGACAACAACTTATATAAAAATTTTTAGAACTTTCTTTTACATTTTGCAATTGTAACACATAGTTTAAAGGGTTAGCACCTAGTTTGTAGCCTTAATATTCTTTTCCATCTTACTGGCAGATGAGAATGACAACGCTTGTGGAGAAGAACAAGGTGCTCAACATGATGTGAATGCAGTAGACATTGAGCAGATGATTTCTGAAAATAATCTGAATGAGATAGAAGATGATGATAGTGAGGATGATTTGGAAGTTGATGATGATGAACTTGTTCAACAACAACTTGAAGACCACCAACCACGAAAACATGCAGGTACTTTCCAACTAAATTCATAATTTTACCAATTTTAAAATTTGAAATGATATGAGCAAAGAATCATGAATATCAAACACTCATTAGGTTGAAATGAAAGTCATAGTCTCATTAGTTCTCTTTTATTCATTTCTATACATTGCGTTAATTATAGCAACCAAGTTTGAGTTTGCTTCTTTAACAACTTAAGACCTAAATCTTTCAAAAGTATCTCAAATGACTATTAGAATTAATACAAAATTATTAACATTCTGATTTTTGACAGATTTTGCACAAAATAACAATTTATTTTTTTACGAAATTTGCATAATCTGGCAACAAACTTTAAAATGGTGTCAGTTTTTAATGGAAGTTTCACAACACATCAAAACCATTCTAAAAACACCATTTCTATATAAACAATACACTTCTCATTGCTAATTTGCATTTTCACTGGTTAAAGTACTATTCTTTGCATAAAATAGCAAGAAACATTCATTTGACGTCCAATTTTGACGAGACTTTTTGTAACAAGTCTAAAATCTTTAGAAAACACAAAAAATAAGCACATTTCATTATTCCTTTGTCTATCTTACATTTCCGCATTAAAGTACCAAAAGTTTGTTTAAAATAGCAATGAACTTTTAATTGAAATTCTAATCACACAAAAAGTTCAAAATTTAGCAATCTCTACTACCAAGAAATAGGGCAAACAATGATGCATGGCATACATGTGCGCAAATCAAATGAACGTGAGGTCATCATATGCAATGAATATGGACAACCCATTGCACCTACAACCAAGGAGAAGGATACGGTAGGACGATTCTCACGGTTTTTGGGTACAATAGCTCGCAATTACAACTATGCACCATTGACTTATAATTCATGCAAAAAAAGTGCCACACAAGGAGAGGATGTGGGAGTATGTGATGGTAAGGTTTTAAGTGTTTTATTTCCCTTCTACTTATGAACATGCTTCCTTTAGCTTTTTGTTGAAATACTATATCATTTAATGGAAAAATACGACGTACCTGTAGATGCTAAATCTTGGGTGTTGAAATCTATTGGTGCTTTATGGAGTGGATACAAATGTAGTCTCAAGAAAAAACACTTTTACAGTGTTAATGATAACAAAGTAAGGTGGAAGAATCGACCTAAAAGTATTCAAGAAAAGGATTTTTTGGACTTGTTAAGCCCGTGGAACAAGAAAGAAGTGAAGGTAACTTTTTAATGATTACTTTACTACACATAGTTGTTTAAAATAAATTGATGTCCCTTTCATGATCTACAAGTTCTATGTTTTCACTATAGCATGTCTTTGCAGCAATGTTGTTTGGTAAAAAGGGATGTCCGCATGTCTCAAAAAAACATGCACACAGCTGGTCCAAAAAGTTTTGCTAGGATTCGTGAGGAAATGGTAATTTGCTTTTGTTGTATTTGCTGGTAATATTTGATTTTCATGTCATGTCCCCCAATGATATTTCTTATTAATACTTTGTATTTATTATATGAATAAAGAAAAATGAAAGTCTGAACAAGGAACTGCCTTCACTAACCCAAATGTTTGAGCGCACTCGCAAAAGGACAAAAGGACATGTGTATGTTGATACATATGATGACACGTCAAAGAAACTTGTAAGATAATATAAAGTCTTTAATTGAATACACTGTTAGTTACTTGTAAATTAGGTAAAATTTTATTGTTTGAATGATCATAAATGAACACATGAAAAATTACAAATCTCCAGAAGATGGTGGTGCACCGGTTGATCCATTTATGGCTGTCATGACCAACGAAAATGATGGACGTCGTAGACTTTGTGACACCCTTGCCACATTAACCACCAATTACAATTCACCCAGGATTATTCACCAACAAACAGATATATAATGATCTGATACCTTAATTAAAGTGCGGAAGCAAAATACATAATAAAATAATACAAATGCGTCATACACCCTACGGTGCTACATAGGTTACACATCTAAGTCTACAAATCCAAATGTATTACATCATCCCCAAATTTATTACAACATTGATTCCATAGAACAAATACCAAGTTAAAACAGTGGAAATCTTCAAACACTTCAATAAACGTCCTAGCTAGATGGTCCCGCAGCGGATTTTCCTTTTCCAGTAAAAATGTAACAACTGAAGGGGTAAGCTAAAGCTTAGTGAATACCATATGATTTTACACATTCTACAAATCATTATGATGCCACCCAGAGTAACCGCGGTAACACATACCGTATACTCCACACGTACTCCAAGTACGCAAACCCGAGCCGCAGCTCCTTCGAGCTGACACTCGGCATAAGAAAAACCAACCATCTGAGGCAGACATTACATCGGGGATGACTTACTGTCTATCCTGACCACAAAGGTGTCAAACTCTTGGTCATATAGCACAGTAACATCAGAGTACAGATGCGACCACGCAGGTCCATCGAAAGGATGCACAACAAATGAACGGACATGCAACAAGTATGAATGTGCATCAACATATACGCATGTTAGTAGAGTGCCAAACGAATATGAAACAACATGCCTCAGCAGGCAATGCAAACATAATGCAGATGCAGCAATGTTAAAATCAAAGGTACTCACAGTGGGTGCGTTATTAAACTTCAATTTATCTTATTTCTCTTCGGGCTTTCAACCGGATTCACAAAGTACCCCACTGTGGGTTAAACAACACCACAAGGGATCTGTTAAATCAGTTTTAACAACACATTGTGTCAATAACGTGTTTAATTTCATAAAACTTAATTTTATAATTCTTGCAAAATTTTGGTCCCAATTTCGGATCTATGTCCGAATTCGGACCCCACCCGAATTCGGACCCCAGTTCGGATCCCACAAGCATCCCGAATTCGGATCAGACAAATTCGAATAATGATAAATTCGGACCTTAATTAAATTCGAATCATTGCCCATTTCGGACCAATACAGATTCGAAGTAATGTCAAATTCGGATCACATTCTAAATTCGGACCATATCCGAATTCGGTCCCCAACCGAATTCGGACCCCATCCGAAATTCAAATACTTAGGATATTTTTCCATTTTCGATTATCACATTTCGGTTCAAAAAGCCATTTCGGATTACATGCTAGATTCGAATCTAGCCTAGATTCGAATGGTGCCAGATTCGAAACCTCTTAAATTCGAACATCCGAATTTTGGACCATTCGAATCTGTTCTTGATTCAACTATTTTCCAGATTTAAATCTAAGTCATTTCCATATTTATTCAATACATGAAATAAATTATACCCCCCTAAAATACACTTAATTTCAACCACTTTAACACTAATATTATCATACTTTCATACCAATTTACATCCTTTTTAACCAATTTTGTTCATCCATCGAACACACACTAAAACACACACTAAAATCCATAAATTATACTTATAAGCTGAATCAGAAGCTGAAATTTAACATATTACATCTTTCATACTAGATTTGAACTAACCCACAATAAAATCATACATGCATAAACATTTACAACCTTAAATCTTATTTTCGGATTTTAACAATTCCGAACCAAAACCATCAATTTCGAAGAATTAGTGAAATGTTTACCTTAAATCGATTCTTGCAGAAGTTCCTCCCAAACAACCTTAATCCAAATTTTCAGCTTCCAAATCCAAGTTTTTGATGATCTTGATCTTAGAGAGAGAGTGAGAGAGCTGAGAGATGAGAGAGATTTCTAGTGAGAGAGTGTAATGTTTGGAAATGAAAGACCTTTGGTCTTTTATTTCAAAAATTTTCCTTTTAACACCTTTAGTCCCTCAACTCATCAGATCCAATTTAATACTGATTTATAAAATAAAAGATTTCTATCTTTTATTTATTATCCTTAATACTTAAATAATTATTTTCACTTAAATAAATTTGAAATTTCTAAATTTCCAAATAATACAACAAACTTTATAACAAATCAAAATTTCGTACCAACTTTCATAATTCAACTTAAATTTCAACTTTAAACTTTAATAAACTTCAAATATAATAATCTAAATACGAGGATGTTACAGACTTTATGGTAGAGGTGTTACTAATAAGTTGATAAGGAAAGTAAATGGTGGGGAGGCAGCGTATATGGTCCCGGGAGAGATCATGGAATCACTCAAAGCTAGTGTAGAAGCTGAAAAAGATCAGTTGTTAGAGATGAAAATAAAGTTTGACGAGGATCATGATTGGAGAAAGTCAGAATTAGAAGCGATACGAAATGATATTGAGAAGCAACGAGAAAAATTAGTTGAAGAAGCATTGGAAAAGTTTGTAGAAAAGCTACCTCATGGAATTCAACAATATTTAGGATGAGTTTTGTCCACGTGCATAACAAGGTATGAAAACAATTTACTTAATTTGTTAAATTATATTATCTTTGAAGTGCATGTTTTAGAGATTTTGTACTTTATAATTTTTAATCATTTAAATTACCAAACACATTTACAATATTGTGTATTGGTTTTGTATGTTTCAGAGTACGTTCTATTGGAATATGCAAAGTCATGTGTAGAGCTTGCAAGGGTGATGAAATGAAGCAACGATTTCGTATGAAATAAATTTCGAGTCTAGGATTTAAAAACATATGTTTTGTGATTGTAATCGACTCTTTTTGGTGTTGCTTGAACATTTCATTATGGTTATTTTTGGTATTAGAGAATACTGTTGTTGGAATACAATTTGAATGATATGGTTTTATTTCTATTATTAATTCATATTATAGAACTTGGTAAAATAAGAAGAAAATATTACAAATCAATATATTAATTTATTGTATTTTTATTAAATGAAAAAGAATAAAAAAAACTGTTGCAATAAAGCATTAATAGTGTCACATATATTTTGTTAAAAGACCTTAAAAGTGTCATATTTGATAAATAAAGTGTTGCCATAGCTTATTGACGATAAATCATAAAGTGTTGCATTAGAATGTAAAAAGTGTTACATTTTAAAAGTGTCGCAATTATAAAACACATGCAACACTTTTAAAATGTGTTGCATATTTTGGAAAAAGTATCGCTATAGACCTAAGGCAACGTTGGCTAAGGTGGCATTTGATAAAGTGTCACATTAGCCCTAATGCAACACTTTTAAGGCCTAATGCGACATTTTGTCGGTGTTGCATTATGGTCATTTTGTAGTAGTGATATTGAAAAATGAGAGAAGTCTTAGAGTTATAGGTTCAATGTGACGAAAATTAGCACAGTCTAACAAACTCTAAGTGTTAAGCTTTCACACATAATGCACCTTAAAATCTAAGTGATATACATACTCTTGTCTGATGTCTTGGTAGGCATAATACATGAAGGAAATCTTAAAAGCTAATAAAATAATCAAGAAAATGTCATATGTGTGACTAACTTAGATATATGACCAAAAGGTCTTAATTTCTATGTTAGAGACATACAGAAAATGATTATGAATGAGGTACACAAGTATATCTGGGGGATGTATAGCAACATCAAAATACATCTTAAACAAAGAAAGAAAAGGTTTTCAAAAGTAACGTAAGTCAAAACAAGTCGCTTTGTTGTACGTGAGTACAGACCTGTCACCGCTATTTTGACTTAAACTAGCAAGATAGGTCGCTTTATTGTACGTGAGTACAGACCTGTCACCACTGTCTTGCTAACATATGAGGAACTCTAAGTCAAACTAAGACACTCTGTTGTACGTAAATACAGAACTGTGTCCGTCGTTTGCCTTTTAAAGATAATTTGCAAATACCAAAAAGTCATAATCATTGTGTGTCTGCCTTGATCATAGAAGTATATCTAAATATGGGACATGTAAGGTAGTTTCTTGATAAATAAAAAGGCCAAAGGAAATTCCAAAGTGTTAAATGTTTAAAAGGAAAAAACAAACCAACAATCATCTTGAAGTGTATGTCACGACAAACAATCAAAGGAATAAACAATTCCTAAGTGTGAAAGTGAAATACTGAAAGTGCGTTTGACACCGCTATCTAATTGAACCTTCTTGGACTACCTCGCAAAAATTTTCAGTTAGTGTATTCTAAATGTACTTGAATTTTTATTTTATTTTATTTTATTTAATTTTGTCTTACTTTATTTAATTTTATCTTATTTTAGATTAGATTATGTTAACTTTAATAAATAGGAACAAGGTCAAAGTTACTAGGATGTATTTTTAGTTGGAGAAACAAAATTGCGTGATAATCTGTTGCTTAGTGTGAATGTCTTGCAAAGTTGGAAAAAATTCTGTTAAGTGAAAAAGTTGGAATTTATTCAAAATTTTCAATTAAGTTCGAAGTTACATTCGAACTTGCTATAAGTTCGAACTTAACATAAGTTCGAAGTAGTTAGAGTATAAATAGGTCAACAGTGTTCATTTAATATAACTACCTTCGAACTTCTCCTCACGAACTTACTCCAGCGATCTCGAACTTGCATTCGAACTTACCGTTTTCTCGAATTTGGACTATTCCTCGAAGATTCACTCAGTTACTCGAACATATACTCTAACCTAGTAGTTTTACATCACAAATCTCTAAGTAAGTAAGGTTCTAGGCTAATTTTATGGCAAAAAACAATTCGAATATTTTAAGTTTAAAATAAGTAAAAAGTAGGTGGTTCAAATCACGAAGTTTTAGGTTATAAAACTTAAAACTAATACATAATAAACTTGATTAGAACCTATTAGGACTAGATTCTACAATTAATTAAGTCCAAAAGGGTTAAAACCATGGTTTTGATGTTTAAAATGCCCGACTTCAAACTTGTTCAACAACATTCGAACTTGTCAAAAATATCTATAATTTCGAAGTAAGACATGTTCGAATAGGATTCTCGAACTTAAGTAAGTTCGAAGGTCAAAAGACTGTTCGAACTTAATAAGTTCGAATGAATTAATTTAAGTAAGTTCGAAGATGGTTAAATTCGAAATTAATCAAGTTCAAATTTAAACAAGTTCGAATAACTTAAATTTTTCAAAATCAACTTCTAACAGTTTATGTGTATATATTGTGTGCATATATGGGTGATCGAGTATTCTTCGATAAGCATAACATGGTTATGGCAGTTGACCTTCAGCTGCCAGAAGCTCAGCCTTACAGGCAAATGATCGAAATTCTGTCACAATCCAGGGAGGCAATTCCTCTGACGCACAACCAGCAGATCATCCTTCCATACGTTCAAAAATTAAGGCAATCGCTACAGGTGGATTGCACTGTTACACCTACACTTCTACGCACGAGGGTAGGTGGTCGTCCCATTGCATTCTCGACCAATCATTTTCGATTGATTTTGCAACTAGGGTCAATGGAGCAAGAAGCTGGACCAATTGACTTCACATCTCCTATAAGGCAGACGGCCTTATTAAGAATGGGCTATGCTCAAGATATTACCAAGGCATCCTATGTTAAGAGCAGTCTCATTGGTAATGGCGTTATCTGGTACACGTTATCATGGTCTTCTTTGCACCGAAGAAGGCGGGATTTGACACAATGATGTCTAAGCTTCAATCGGCGATGATATCTCTGGTCTACAACAAGCCGTTTAGCATTTCCGAGATGTTCTTTGGGGAGTTTGTACACCAAATCTCTGCTCCAACACGTGAAAGGTTTTTAACGTACCCAAGGTTTATCATGATGATCATAAGGCATTTTCTGCATGAATTACCGACGCTGCCAGAGAAAATTGGAGTAGCTATCATCGATAAAAGAATATTTGCTGACTGGCAATCCCATAATGCACGAAAGGCAGAGCAACTAAGGCCCCAAGTGGCTCCGCTTTTTGGAGCAGTTATAGATCCAGATTTTGTCGCTCCATAGGGAGATGAATGGATAGTGGATTCTCCTCAGCAACAACCTCCACCGCAACAAGCACCGACTAAGCGAGCTCCGGTTGCTAGGGTAACTCCACGTTCAAGATCAACAACAGAGGCAGCTGGGCCATCAACATCGGCACCCCATCCTGACCAGAGGGAACAAACCTTGCAGGAGATGAAGTATTTGCGTAATGAAGAAGTAACCGGATCCCACCTATTTAAGTAGGCGGGGCGGGGCGGGTCGGGCAAGCTTAGATCCGTGCTTTATATTCTAAGATGGGCCAATTTTTTCAACTTATTTCAAACACACAGATGACAATCGGGCTTAAAAAATCTAAACAAAAACTAGAACATTTAGCCCAAAAAAAAAAACTTTTTGTATTTTTGATTTAGATTAACTATGAAAACAAAATTAAGATAGATTAACTAGATAAAATTAAGTTTAATTTAACGAAACTAAAATTTTTTACAAGGCAAAATAAAATGAGCTAAATTAAAAAATAGGAACCAAGAAAAATAATTTTATAAGAAGAAATAAAATTCTACTAAGACAAAGAGAAATAAAATCTTTTTCACTTTTTGATAAATTAACACGCTCGATAGAACATAAAATCTTTTTGAGTTTTTCTGAAAGGTTACTTAAAATAAAATTAAAATTGACCTAAGATTAAAATATTAGAAAAAAACTATGTTATCATACACTAGCATCCTGAAATTACTCCCCCTTAATTTAAACACATATCCTTTGTGATCTAAACTTTAGAACCTTTTTAACCTTTGATATACAGACAGACCTGGATATATTAGCATCCCACTCAACTGTGAACAGTTCACACAACAAATTTCGGGATCATTAATTATTAAAAATATACATAGATAAAGAAATATTGAACATAATTTTATGACACAACTTTTAAATTTAAATAACAGATATTTTCTAAAGGAATTTCAAACACTTATATTTTGAATAACATGCCGATATGAGATACTAAAAACTGAAAACAAGGTTCGTCTAAAGCTTTAGTAAAAATATCAGCAAGTTGATATTCTGTGTCTACAAAATACAATTCAGTTGTTCTCTTTTCTACGTGATCTTTAATGAAATGATACCTGATGTCTATGTGTTTCATTCGTGAGTGCTGCACGGGATTGCAAGAAATAGCAATTGCACTTCTAGAATCACAGTACATTGGGATATTGGTGAGCGAGAACCCATAATCATGTAACTGTGTTCTCATCCACAGCACTTGAGAGCAACAGCTTGCGGCTGCTACATACTCAGCTTCTGCAGTGGATATGGAAACACAGTTCTGCTTTTTGGAAGACCAACTCACTGGTCTGTCACCCAAGAAATGTATTCCGCCTGAAGTTCTTTTCCTATCGACTCTACAACCTGCAAAATAAGCATCTGAAAAGACGCTAAGATCAAAATCGGTTCCATTTGGATACTAGAGACCAAGATCGGGTGTACCCTTAAAATAACGAAAAATGCGTTTTACCGCAGTTAGGTGTGATTCTTTTGGGTCGGCCTGAAAACGACCACAAAGACATGTTGAAAACATTATATCTAGTCTACTAGCCATAAGATACAGTGAGGATCCAATCATTCCTATGTAAGTTGTACTGTTGACACTTTTCCCGGCAGGATTAGTGTCTAACTTACAGTTTGAAGCCATGGGAGTTGCAATACTCGTTCAAGAGTCTAACTTATACTTTTTGAGAATGTCAAGAGTATATTTCGACTGGTTCACAAATATCCCATTTTCAAGTTGTTTGACTTGTAATCCTAGGAAAAAGTTCATTTCCCTCATCATACACATCTCAAACCTGGACCCCATTAGGGATGAGAAATCCTTACATAAAATTAGAGTCAGTAGATCCAAATATAATATCGTCGACATATATTTTGAGTAGCATTATGTGATGGCCTTCCTTTTTAGTGAACAATGTTGTGTCCACCACACCTTTGCTGAAACCAGTAGAGATAAGAAAGTTAAAGAGACTGTCATACCATGCTCGAGGTGCTTGTTTCAAACCATAGAGCGCTTTGTCTAGCACATAAACATGGTCTGGTTTATGTGCATCAACAAATCCTTGTGGTTGTTCAACGTACACCTCTTCGTTGAGATCACCGTTTAGAAAGGCTGTCTTGACGTCCATCTAGTACACTTTGAAGTCTTTGTGTGCCGCATACACCAAGAAGATTTTGATTGTTTCTATCCGTGCAACTGGAGCGAAGGTTTCGTCATAATCTATGCATTCTTCTGTCGGTTGCCTTTAGCGACAAGTCTTGATTTTTTCCTTACCATGATGCCGTTTTCATCTCGTTTGTTCTTAAAAATCCACTTTGTTCCGTTTATGGTTCGGTCTTTGGGTTTGGGAACTAACCGCCATACTCTGAGCTGTTCAAACTGGTTGAGCTCTTCTTGCATTGCCACAATCCAGTTTGGGTCTTTCAAGGCTTCATCCACACAAGCAGGCTCTATCATGCTATTGAATGATGCAAAGAGACATTCATTAGCAGATGCCCTCCAAGGTTTGGACCCCAGTGGTGAGTTCACCAATGGTTTGATCGGTTGGGTGACTCCGGGTCCATTTCGTCTTGTGTGGAAGGGGTGAACGGGATGGAAGGTTAGTGGTGAGTGTGGGAATGGATGAAGAGGTATGGTCGATGGATTCGAATGAAGGTACCACTGGTTCCGGTTCTGGTTCACCTTGATCAGTTAATGGGATAATGTTCGAATCGATGTGTGAGGGCATTACATGAGTTGATTCAACTGGAGATGTGTCTGTGGATGACGTGGTATGTGGAGGTGTATGGGTTGATGTATTCTTTAGAGGATCTGATGGTAATGGTTGAGCAGTTAAATCGATGGATGTGTTAACTACAGAAGAAGGAACATCAGAAGATATAGAACTAGAACCAAAAAATTCAACATAAAACGGATCAAATAAAGTAACTAAATCAGAAAGAGAAAAACAAGATTGTGAAAAGTCTCTAGGCATTAGTGTAATGCGTGGTCCCGATTGGTCAACTTTGGGAGCCAGTTCAGCAATTTCATCGAATGTGACATGCACACTCTCATTCGAGTGTTGTATACACGATATGGCTTCGAGTTAGATGAGTTTCCAATGAAGATCCCTTCATCAGTCTTCTCGTTGAACTTCCCGAGGTTGTCATTGTCATTTAGCACATAGCACCTGCAACCAAATACACGTAAGTACTTGATAAAAGGAACTTTATTAAAAAAGATTTGATAAGGAGTTTTATTGAAGCGCTTATGGACTATGGAGCGATTTTGCGTGTAGATGTTGACCACGACTTCGGCCCACAAGAACGGCGGTAGCTTTGAATACGCCAGCATTGTGCGAGCGGTTTCCACGAGGGTACGGTTACGCCTCTCCACGATTCCTTTTTGTTGAGGTGTTCTTGCAGTATAAAACTGATGATGAATACCTTTGGATCGAAGGAAGATCTCTGTTATCGAGTTTTTTGAATTTCGTGCCGTTGTCAGATCGGATTGATTGCACCGACGGCTGTTGTTGGGTTTCGACACTCTTAATAAAATCTATGATCTCTTGAGCTGTCTCATCCTTGGATCGCAAGAATTTCACCCACGTATATCTGGAATAATCATCCACGATTACCAACACGTATCTCTTCCCATTTATGCTTTCTGTTCACATGGGGCCACACAAATCCATATGAAGTAACTCTAACACTCTTTTTGATGATCGTTCAGGTTTTGTTTTGTGAGACGATCTCTTCATTTTTCATTTCCACACGCTCCACACAGATGATCCTTTTCATATCGTAGTACTTGGAGTCCCTTAACCAGTTGTTTTGACGCAAGCTTCTTTATACTGTCAAAGTTCAAATGGGATAACCTTCGGTGCCATAACCAAGAGTCATTTGATGAGGCTTTTGATAGTAGGTAGATGCTATCCTTTACCATAAGCTTGGCTACGTCTATGGTGTAAAGGTTTGAGTTACGGGATCCAGATAAAATCTCTTTTCCATCAATGCTCTTAACACTACAGTTCTTAGCCCTAAATGTAACCTCTAGCCTTTTATCACAGAGTTGTCCTATGCTAAACAAATTATGAGATAACCCCTCAACATAGTCAACATCCTTGATGACTAGATTATTTTAGACTAAATACCCGTATCCCTTGATTTGAGCATGCTTGCTATTCCCGAACTTAACTGTCCCATAATATTGTTCTACAACATTAGACAGTAATTATCTGCATGCTCTTGAATGTAAAAGGAATGTACCTCTTTTGACTCTGAATCTGACGAGGAGCATTGGAATCCCCGGACTTGGCCATCAGACAGGCTGTTGGATCTTGATTTGTCTCCCCCTCGACAGCTGTGTCTGATTATGAATCAGATGTAGTCGCATAATAAGCCAGTCCAAAGCGGTCAACCATGTAGCAATATTTTCCCCTATCCTCTTCCTCGTCATAATCAACGTCATCCCAATAATCTTCATGAGCAACAAGGGCCATTCCATCAGATTGTTTCTTTGCTGTCTCCAAATTTTGTTCATAGCACCCAACATATCGCTCAAACTGATTTTTACATTCCCAAGCAAAGTGGCCTGGTTTCCCACATTTATAGCTCAGACGGTCATCAGTTGCCTTAGGCTCATCAGCTCTAGGCCTATCATCTCTTCTCTCAGCCGGCCTTTTGTCAGCTCGACATGGTTCACGGCTTTCGTCCCGACGATTGTAATCCCTTCTGTCGTTGATCTCTTCTGTCATCCCTTCTATCGTCACGCCTTTCATAACGGCGATCATCTCGATAATCTTGTCTGTCATCACATCTCTCTCTTTAGTCATCTCTCCGCTCATCATACCTTGTATCATCATACCTCCTCTCATCCCGATCATTGCTATTCCAGTCATCGCGTCCTCGATCATCTCGCCTTTCATCCCTTCTGTCGTCAGGATACCTCCGTGGGCCAGTGTCATAATGAAGTTGGTTGTTTGTCTTGTTTTGAGAAAAACGTATTTGTTGAAGACGATTTGACCACAAGGCAATCTGTTCTTGAATGGTTGCCTCTTCATCATCATATGGCTCATGCGGTGGTGATGCATAGCTGCATTGAGACGAAAATGAACCTTGAGAGTAGTAAGGTACATGAGATGAGTTGGGTGGGAGTGCAGGAGAGAGTGTCTTGCTGGAAAGTAGGGCCAGAGAGTCAGCTGGTTTGATGCCTGAGTTGGCTGATAGTAGCAAGGATGCAAAAGTGTTTGCCATTTGCTTCTGTTGATCCACATCCCCTTGATATTTCTTGAGTTCCTTGAATACCATATTAATTGAGACAATTGGAATGTCCAGAACTTGTCTTGTGGGCCAACATGCAACTTGCCATTCTGGGGCTAGGGAAGCAAACAATTGGAAATTGATGTCATCCTTATCCTATTTGATGTGCAGTTTTTCAGCTCATTTAGAACTGCACAGAACCTCGTGACTATATCCTGAAGAGACTCCTCATCTTTGGTGCGGAACTCAGAAAATCTTACCTTTGCTTCCTCTATCTTTGCTCTGTCATCTAAATTCGCCCCAATCATTTGTACTTCTAGTTCATCCCACATCTCTTTAGCTGACCTCTTGTTGTCAACTCCAACAAGTATATCGGTGGGAGGGCTTGATAGATGAGATATTCTGCCCTATTGTCGGCATGTTGTCTGTCCCTTTCAGCCTCATTGGAAGGTTCACGAACTGTTTAGGACTGGTGGGTCAGCATCTGGCCAGGCATAAATTTCCCGATAATACATAGCAGGGCCTTCAGTGATAGATTGTATCAATAGATTTCCATTTGGCTGCATACCAATGAATTTCAGGAATCTTGATTTCCATTGTTCGTACTCATCAGGATAGAGAACAAGTGGTCTGTTCTCTGATCCAAGAATAAGTGCTTCTCGAGACATGATAAATAGTGCTGATTAAAAATGAAGATCTTTTGAAGTGGAAACTGAAGTTCGGATGAAGAAAAATTGGATGAACAGTAGTTCGGATGAACAGATCTCGGATGAAAATGAAGAACTCGAATGAACTGGAATTCGGATGAACAATAGAACTCGGATGTTCAAGAATTCGGATGAACAGTAGAACTCGGATGTTCAGGAATTCGGATGAACGGTACAGCTCTGGTGGACTTTATAATTTAGATGAATTAAAGTCTGGTGGACCGAATTTTCATGGAACGAACTAGGATGGGACGAATTTGGATGAATCGAACTAAGATGAAATTTGAGAAACTTCGGATGCACTGAAATTCGGATGAACAGTTGTATCTCGGATGGGAACTTAGAATAAATGCAACTCTGATTAGTCGAATTCGGTTGGTGATCCGAAGTTCGGATGGTCCGAGTTGGTTTTCAAAATTGTTTAAAATTAAGAACAAGTAATTTTAAGCACCCGAAAAAGGTTTTAACAAAATTCGGATGAACTGAATTTTGTTAAAATTTGGTCCGAAGTAGTCCGAAATTTGATCCGAGTTTATCCGAATTTTAACAGTTCAATTAGTTCCAGATTTTGCAGAATATAATAAAATGCAGTTTTAACCTTGAAAATAATTTCTAAATGTTTGAGGTGATTTCTAAAACACTTTTTGTGAATTACTAATACCCAAAACACTTAAAAATATTGATATTTTAACTCAAAACCGAGAATAAACTAAAGAACACCGAAGACGATTTTCAGCAAATAACCGATTCAAACTGGTAAAGATTGAACAAAGGAATCTCGAAATCAATACATGTTTAATAGTAGATGATTATATAATAGAAACACAACAAAACTAGAATATTGAGAAGGATATAGAACAAAAACCGTGAATATGATGAAGAACACGAAGAACACGATGAATCCGAATAAGTTGAAATCCACTGGTTGTCTCTGTTACCAATTGTTGTATTCAATCCCAGTAATAATCAGCACACGAACAAATGATTTCAGCAATAATCAAGACAAAAAGAATAGGGAAAATTACCATGAAAGGTAATATAAAATACAAAATTTGACAATAAAGGTATTGTAAAATTTTTTTTGCCAAAAAAGGTAATATAAAATTATATTTTGGCCGAGAAAGAACATGAAATTCAAATTTTAGGCCAAGAAAGATAATCAAATATTATTTGCTTACCAAAAAAGGGAACATAAAATTACAAATTTACCGTCTAAATTTGTCATCAATACCCTTTTTTGTCAAATTTGAATTTTATGTTATCTTTCTTGGCCTAAAAAATTTTACGTTACCTTTATTGGCAATTTTTGAATTTTATATTACCTTTCTTGGTAATTTGCCCTTAAAAAAATGTATGCTTTAATCCTGATACATCAAGCCAACTTTATTAGCTGGTGTTATCCTAGATCAAATGTGCTTACAGAGTGTGATAATTTCAGAGATTCCTGTAATTGCTGGACTTTACTTTCTGCATCTTCCAACTTCTTATATTTTTGTTCCGTACACTATTGAGAATCAGCATATTTTTTCTCTAGATCAGCAGAGTGTTGCTTTTCTGACTCCAACAACATGTGTATCATCTTTTAGAAACAACACTGAATGCCTTGTTAATCTCCCTAATTAAAGTAATTTGTATAATCTTTTAGCAATAATCAACAGTAAGACATATAATAAATATTAACACAATGATATAAATATAAACACGTTGGCATATAGTAATAGGAATCAATGGCAAAAAAATCCATGTCATTAGTAATAAAAAAAACTTAGTAAGTTCTGAAGAAATAAGAATCATACTTGTTACTGAAAGCCTTGAGAGTATTTGTACAAGAAAACCTGTAGCAACATCAGTAACAGTGGGCCTTCTGATCATTCCATCTCCAATGTTAATTTGAAGACCATGGTAGATAGACCAATTTATTATTTCTATAACTTAGCTTTTTAGTATTAATTTATTGTTTCTATAACTTCAGTTCCAAAAAACCCACCATCATAAAAAACTACCATATTTCAAGTGATTATCTTGCATGCAGTTCATGTGAAATCATAATGGGCCTTCAAGATTCCCCTAAAATCACTTCTTGGTTTTTTTTATACATAGAAATATTTTCTCATTTGTTCGAGATATTTTAAACCATATCAGAATCATGAAGCTATGCTTGTGATTTATCATCCTTTGTGCAGAAGCTAAAACACAAAAAAGATAAAACATAATAAAAGAGAGAATTTTTTTTGTTTTTGTTTCATAAGCATACCAGTCATATGGACATGACAAGCCCAAAATGAAGGGCAAAAAAATAAATACTTGCACCTGGTTACGCTCATAAAGCATGTGGTTTTTGGTGAAGTATTTGTGTGTATCACATCCCTTGGCAAGCATATCTTGTTCGATTGGACTTATAAATCCAATTACTTGAGCAAGCAAAGTGTCTGGTGAATCATTCTGGAAGAGAACCTACAACATAGGACACATCATCTTAGTTTGGCATGTTCATGTTGGCAGACTTCTAATAACAGAAAATCAAATTATCAAGTGTCACTTGCCATTGGCATTCCCCTACCTCCACTTTGCATTTGTATATGAGATGCAAAATACAATTTCATTTCTAGTACAAAGTTCAGCCAAGATGCAACCAATGGACCAAATGTCAGTCTTCTTTTCATATGGAAGCCCTAAAATAACCTTCACTTCAAATCTACTATAGCTCTTCACATGTTCAAAATTCAAAATTCAAGATACTTATAACGCATCATCTACTATAGCTCTTCACCACTATATGACGCAGCATGTTCAGAATTCAAGATACTTAAAACACAAATGTAAACGAACCAACATTTAAGTTGTTCCCTCAACAAGAAAACCTGACAATAAAAGCAAACATGTAGTTTTTGTCGTCTTTACTGTAACGATGACAAACATAAGATACCTTGGTTTTCAACACGGTCTGATGTCACCCGCTTGCCCTGTCAATTCAATTCCTCAGCTGGGCTTCCTTCAATAATAGGACCCTCTTCATCAACTAGGCTACAGAATCATCATCATCAACCGGGTGACCCTCAACTGCAGGACCATTATCACCAGTGAGGCTTAGTTCATACTCAGGATTGCGGCTGCGACCATTATCTTCAGAATGGCTGTCATACCCATCACCAGTTAGGCTGCTTGCAGGACTTCGGCTCTTTGCTCTCTGTGGACTCATGTTATATTCTGAATTAGCTCTATCAGGGGACGAAGCTAATTTTGTCTTCGTTGGGAGTTGGGTTATGCTTCCTCCCTTTCGATGAAGGTGGTGAATCACGTGGCTCAGGGTTGCGGCTTCGACTTCTAGAGTAGTGGGGACTCTTTATTCTCCTTTCACTTTCAACAACATGTTCTTTTTTTGGAGAATATCTGGAGCGACTGGCATCAAACAAGAAAAAAATAATATATTACATTAGAAAATAGAAACAATATTTTACAAAGCATAGAAAGCAATGCTACCTGAAGCTGAGGTTTCGGCGGTAACTTGGACTCCGGTTTTGGCAAAACTGAGGAGAGCGTGACCGGATTGGTGACCTTGAGTAGCTCCGACCACGTCTGCATAAAGAATTGACATGGTCAGCTATGAGCCTCTGTTAATCAATAATACTGAACTGAACATTAAAATAAAAAAACAAACTTGAGTTTTTCGGATTGTCTTGGCAGTTCCATTTTATGTGGCTCCTTTCTCCACAACGATAACATTTATTCTTCCAGTCACCAGCCTTGCAGTCTCCAGCCCAGTGACCATCGCCCACAGTTGAAACAGCACCCTGATCCAAATGGAGGGCCTCTTCCTACATATTCTCTAGAACCACCAGGCCCGCGCGGAGTCTGCAATCAAGGCAAACACAATTTGAGAGTTATAAATGGTGATTTGTCATAATTAAAGCACAAATATCATATTCGACGATGACAATAGTTTCCAAATTCTTATTAAAAAAACCCATCATCTAGAATCACCTCAACTTGATCCCACCAGCAAGAAGAGAATGCCCGATAACAAGATAAATACATGATAAATGGCAAGCATTGTGATAGTTCCTCAATTAGCAATATATAAAAATAATGCAAATTTAGTGCAATTATAGATTCCTCATGGAAGCAGTACACATGCAATTCCATTTCCAACTCATATGTTCTGTTTATCAATAATGCATGCATCAAAACTTATCAGCAAATTGCAATTCTAATATGTACATTATGTACAAAACAAAAGTCACTTACACCCTTTGCAAATTCCACAATAAGCCGACTACCATTTTAGTCCCGTCCATTCAAGCTATATCTTGCATTATCAGCATCCCAAGGGTCGCTAAATTCCTGATTTTATAAATCCAGAGGGAGAAAGACAAACAAAAACCAGAAGCAGACACTCATGTAATAAAAATATCACCATTCTTAAAAAATGAAAATTTTAGAGTATAATCGAAGAAGGCTAATTGTGATCGTATCAACAAACCTCTTCAAGGCTAATGCTGTGTATGATTTGGTGATTCTCGAGAGAGCTGAATCTATGCTCTTAGTTTGAGAGTTTTCGTGCCTGAAATTACACAAACAAATTTGTTGTTTCACCACGCAACACTTGATTCTGTGAAATATAAATGCATTTAATAGAAATATATTCTTTGAACGACATGAAGGAGAAAACCTGTACATTGGCCAATCAAGATTAATGTTGACCGTTAGGAAAAAAAATGATGGTGTTTAGTAACCGCATTAAAAGAAATATGCTGTAAAAATGCACACAAAGTGCAGCAGAAAAACTCTTTACTTCTCTAGTATAACAACCAAGTGAATGTAAAAATAATAATAAAGTATGCACAAGTCTTTCAATTTGCAGCAAACAATTCATAAAATTTGACGTTTTTAAGTGGGTTTTATTAATGAACTTGTTAAGTTGGGTGATTTAAAACATAAAAACCCTTATGCATGCATATTATCATATATATGGGAGATATTAAGTCCCTCATATTATTTAGGACTCGCTAAAACACGTCCGGTTTCACCACGCATCAACAACGCAAATCTTCATTTTACACTCACATTTGCCATCACACTTACGATGAGTCTTCGTAGCCCTTATCAGCCCTCATATAATGGACAGTTAGTTACATTTTTATGTAAGCGCGAATATATTATGGATAGACCTATCGGGATTAATGTCCCCCACCTAGGTTGGTCGCTCCAACTGCTAAGGGGTGCATATATATTTCACATTATGGTATTACAGAGGGGAATACCGCATAGGGAAAACTCATAATTAAGTTTCGGTTGCGTGATGGTTTTTATTTAATACATAACATGGAATTTATGCTTTTATAAATTCAAACTCAACTGTTGATGTACAAGTCATTTTTCGTGTAAACCTATGAATTCACCAATAATTTTGTTGACTTATTTTAGCGTGTATTTTCAGGAAATTAAGACACGTGCACTGCATCGGAAGTATTCCAAGGCTTCTGTACTTTTGGACTCGCATCTTTTCAAAACATCATAGATTTATTTGTATTATTAATATCATTAGGGTTATGTATTTGAATCTCTGTAATTTGTGAACTACTTACGTTTCATTCTGGTTATGTAAAAACAACATTATATCCTGAAGTTTATTAAATGTATTTTTCGAAAACGTGCATATAGGGGTCATTCACTTGATAATAACTATGCTTCCGCGACATCACGCCTAGTTGCCAACTGGGGTAACAGTGTGTGACAGATTGGTATCAGAGCCATAGGTATAGTGAACTAGGTTGCATTAGTACCCTAGACAATACCCACACTTAGGTCTTACATATTTTAGAAAGTATTTTGTAAATAACTAAACACTATAAATGGACCTTGATGATAGAAACATGTCGAGCTCTACGATCATCATAATATCGGATTCCAAAGATGACTACACTCCCATGGGCCCAAAAGTCACAGAGGTTTTTGTCGAAGAAGATCCATCCGAAGAAGAGGACCCCTCCGAAGAGCCGATGGAGGAGTCAGAAGAAGAACCGATGGAAGGAGACAAATCCTCCAGTGGATGGGGAGAACCATCCGGAGAAGACCCACCATCTCCGGTGGCCCCGTCATACATACCCTACCACCCCGAAATCCCATCGCATAAACCGTATCGTCCACACCCCAACGCCCCACTCATGTTGTTCACGCCAAGGAAAAGGGTAATGATGCCACAATGGGAGTCTATCACGGTTCCTGTCCCTCAGCCAAGCCCGCCGCAATGGCGACGGGTAGATGTCCGGCGCTGGGATTGGATGTCGTACACCCTCTTGGAATGGAGGTGGGAGGAGGGAATCCCCTCCCAATTCGAGGTCGAAGGATCATCCTCCGAGTCGACCCCACCCCTCACTCAAGAACCCGCAAACCAGACTGTGCCTCTTTTATTGGCAAGAGCCACCCGACACAATCTCAAACTTAGGCTGCTAAGCCAAGAGGTCGGGGAGATCACATCCAGAATGGAGCACGAGGAGATGCAGAATACGAACATCTACTGGGCAAACCAACACGCTCTCTCAATCCAACAAGACGGGCTAGACGGACTCCGTTAGTGATTGGCCGAATGCGAGGTACGCAATGAGGCCCTAATGCAACGCCTCAACGCCCTGGAGCGAGGAGAGACCTCTGATCACTCCCACACCAAGTGCCCTTTTATTGTTGTATTAATTGTAGTTAATGTATTTTCTAGTTAAGTTAGAACTTGAAATTTTTCGGGTAAAACCCGACCCCCATGTAACAAATTATATCAAGTGCTAATGAAAAATTAAGTTTAATTATGAATCTATGTTTGATGTTATAGAACTATTTGTCGTAAGAAGAATCGAACCTTTAGACTCATTTTCTCACACTATGCTCTTTTCTTTAAACTTTAAGATAAACACCACCGAAAAGAGCCATGAACACTGCCGAGATCGAGCAACTGGTCGCACAACGAGTGGCAGCTGCTATAGCCACCTATGAGACCAACCGGAACAGCACTGCAAACGGTGACAGAGGAGCAAGCCGCACTATGGGAGGTACCGACACCAGCCAAAAGGGGTTTGGTATTAAGGGATTTCTAATAAGCCTTGATACTTTAACGGGACGGAAGGCACTGTCGGACGAGTTCACTAGTTCGAGAAACTTGAGTCTGTGTTCCGCATTAATGGATGTATCGATGACGAAAAGGTCAAGTTTTCTACTCACACTCTACAGGATAGTGCACTGACTTGGTGCAACTCGCATGTCCAATCGGTTGGAATCAACACGGCTTACCAACTCGCCTAGACTGAGTTAAAACAAAGGATGATGGATGAGTATTTCCCTAGAAACGAACTGCAAAAGATGGAGTCTGAGTTCTGTAATCTTGCTATAAAGGGAATAGATGTCGCTGGGTACACCAACCGTTTCCACGAGTTGAGTCTACTGTTCCCACAAATGGTCACTCCGGAGTACAAGCGTATTGAGCTCTATATTTGGGGACTCGCTCCTCAAATTCACGGGAATGTCACCGCCTCCAACCCAACTACAATTCAAGGCGCCATTCGGATGGCGAATAATTTGATGGATCAAGTGGCAAGACGAATGGAAGCCAAGGCGGGGGAGAACAAGTGGAAGCGGGAGGACAAATCTGGGAAAGGTTCGGGCTCACAGTCTAAAAAGCCCAAAACCATCAAGGCATTCGTTGTCAGGGCTGAGCCAAGAAAGGGTTACACCAGAAACAAACCATTGTGTAACCAATGCACCTACCATGACGTAGGTCCCTTTCCTACCCCATGCGGGAAGTGTAGACGGATTGGTCATCTGACAAAGGATTAAAAGAGTAGTAACAATGGAAACAATAACAACGGCACAGAAGAGCTGCTTTGAATGTGGGATTGCGGGGCACTTCAATAAGGACTGCCCAAAGTTAAGGAACGGTGGTGGAGCCCAAGGGAGAGCCTTTGTGTTGGGAGCCGGTGATGCTAGTCAAGATCCCAACGTAGTAACGGGTACACTCCTTCTTAATGATATGTATGTTTATGTGTTGTTTGATACTTCGGGTGATAGGAGTTTTATATCTACTAATTTTAGTAAACAATTAAATGCCACTCTCTCCCCTTTAGACAGTACTTATGCTATAGAGCTAGCCGACGGAAAACTGATTGAAGCAAATAGTATAATTAAGAAGTGCACCCTAAAATTGGCAGATCATCCCTTTACGATAGACTTGATGCCTATCGAAATCGGAAGCTTCGACGTAGTTATTGGTATGCATTGATTGTCAGACAATCATGCCGAAATCCAGTGCGGTAAAAAGGTTGTACGGATACCGCTTAGAAAGAAAAAAGTCCTAACAGTCCAAGGAGAAAGAAATAATCGCCAGTTGAACGTCATCTCTGGTTTAAGAACGCTGAAATGCCTTCGAAGGACTACTACAAATCGAAGCTAATGCAACACTTTTGATGCAACACATTTATAAATTGTTGCGATTTTATTTAAGTTCGTTCTAAAGCAACACATTGACAATAAGTGTTGCATATAATGATTTAATGCAACACTTTTTTTAAAGTGTTGCCATTTTTACTAAAAAATGCAACAATTTTCTAAAGTGTTGCAATTTTTACTAAAAATTGCAACATTTGTTTAAAGTGTTGCATATTTCAATAAAAAACGCAACACATTTTTAGAGTGTTGCATTTATAATGAAAAAAAATGCAACACATTTTTAGACTGTTGCATTTATGATGAAAAACATGAAACACATTTTTAAAAACATATAACATTTTTTAAGTGTTGCATTTATAATGAAAAAAATATGACATGTTTTTAAGTGTTGACTATACTATTTTTTCTCGTTTTGTAATTTTGATTAAAAAATACAGACAAAAGTTCAATGTCTGATTTGTTAAGATTAATAAAATACAAGATTTGATAGTACATGTTTTATTTTTTATTTTTAAAACAAGTGCAATCAAAAAATTGCTTACAAATTTAAAATATCAAGGTATATATATCTTTGGGTGGTAAACTAATTAAAAAACACAAATAAAAAAACATAATTGTTTTATTAGGGGGCATTTGGTTCACTGGAATTTTAGAAAATTGGAAGGAAAACTAATCCAATTCCAGTCAATTTAAGCGTTTGGTTCACCGATTAAATTGAAATCCTTCAACTTTTAATTTTTCCCTTAAACCATCCTTCAATTCTGGGAGGGAATTAAAATTGGGTTACAAAAATACCCTAAGGTGCCGTTTGGTTCACTGGAATCCGGAGGAATTGGAGGGAAAAGAAATCTAATTCCAGTCAATTCATGTGTTTGGTTCAACTATAAAAAGAAATTGGATTCCATCAAAATTGAAATTTTCCAATGAATGAAGGAAAATAACATTCCTTCACACTATGGATGGAATTCAATTCCTTTTAAAAACAGAAAGTGGTTGATTACAAAAATACCCCTTACGTTTAACACCCTACACTACACCATGTATTGTCTTACCCCACCCACCCACCCACCCTACCTATCTACCTACCTACCTACCCACCCACACACCCATACCCACCCACCCTACCCCATCCCACCAACCTCTAACCCACATACCCCAACCCTACCTATGCTATCCAACCTACTCTTACCAAATACCCACCATACCTACCCCTACCTAGCTACCCACCCACGCTACCCTACCCCATCCCACCCACCTCTAACCCACCTACCCCAACCCTACCTATGTTATCCAACCTACTCTTACCTACTACCCACCATACCTACCCCTACCCACCTACCCATCCCTCATCCATCTTACATTACCCACCCCACCCCACCCACCTAACCTACCTATGCTATCCAACCTACTCTTACCTACTACCACCATACCTACCCATCCCACCCACCTCTACCCACCTACCCCTATGTTAGTGGACATTCCCGACTGGACACGTGGATCCACAGGGAATTTCCACCTGTAAATAAGAATTAAAAACATGTCCTTCAGAAAAAGACAAGGTAGTTGCTGGGTATCTCAGAAAAGGACAGCTCGGTTTAGTGGAAGGTACCAACGCAGTATTCAGAAAATGTTTTGTCTCCATTAGGGGACAAAACATTGGGATCGCAAGGAAAAAGACAAAAAAGGTAGCATCTGCGCCCCTTCTCAGATATATGCAAAAGGAGGTAACCCTAAAAGATCCATCTAATTATTATATTCATCATCTTCTCCACCTTGTTTTTCTCCCAGAAATTATTAGTTCTCCCAAAAAACGTAATGGAACTAAGAACTGACTTGACCGTCGGAGGTGTCTCACAGGGAACCTTCCCTGTGTAGACACGCTGATCTTTCTTCCTAGTTTTCATGTTGCAGAGTCTGATTCGGAGTTCGTGTGATTAGCAGGTGTTCTTCAATTAAGCAAGGTCATTAGAGAGCTGTTGTGCAAACAAATGGCGCCATCCGTGGGACCGGCGTGAATTAGCTCCGTTCTCTTCTTCATTTCGTTTACTTCAATAGTTTGAGTTTCCTTTCTTTTTCTCAAAAATGACTAGCTCAAAAGAAACTCCTCAACCTCACTTCTCTATGTCGGAATCCCCAGTCATCTTAGAAACTCCCCCCCGTCGAAGTCAGGACCCCCAAGCCTCGGATCTCAATCAGACGGGAGGACCCTCTGTTATGGGAGGGAACCCCCAGACTGAAATTTCGGTAGACCCGTCCTTTGTCCAGCAGAATTTTGAAGCTTTGTCGCACCTCCTAGGGCAAGAAAGAGATAGGAGGGCCATGTTAGCCAGCGTACAGGCACAACTCTTTGTTCGTGGGGAGGAAGAGCGAAGGTTGGCTTCACTCAATCTTCCCCCTCTCCCATCATGGATTACACAGCAGGCAACATTTTCCCCGTCGGTAGTATACCCACAGACATACCCTTTTTATCCCACCCATCAACCCACCATGGCAACTTCGGTTACCATCATGCAGCAGTCGGAAACCAGCTCCCACCAGCCTTCGCCTATGCAAACGTTACCTCAGGTTTCCACCATTTCACTCACCTCAACAATCAACCCGTCAGTTACTGCAGGGGTTTCGTCTAGACCATAAGGAGTGTGGCACCCCAGAGGGCTTCTCGGAGTAGGCTTTGAAAATTATTGGCAGTACGGACCATATGCTGGATATCAGCAGGGATATCCGGGGTGGTTTGGTGGCGGTCAACAGTATCCCCCTCGAGGAAGCTGGGTTCCAGAAGGAATAGTCAGAGCATCGGCCCCACCACCCCCTGTTATCGGTAGTATGCCCGCGGAGCCATCTCCCTTCGCTCGGTGGATTGAAGAATACCCCCTCCCGGAAGGGCTAAAGTTTCCCACAAGCATCGGCATGTACGACGGAACGGGAGATCCAGATGATCATTTGCGACTCTTTGCAGGAATAGTGAAAATTTCCAGGTGGTCCGTGCCGGTAGCATGTCATATGTTCCCTTTGACGCTGAAGGGAATGGCCAGGTTATGGTTTGATGGCCTACCAGCAGGGTCAGTGCAGAGTTTTGACGACTTGAAGGCTAGTTTCCGGATGAACTTTATGCAGCAGAAAAAATATACCAAGACTCATTTAGAGGTGCACAATATAAAACAGTTAGAGGGGGAGAATGTCAGAGCATTTGTGGAAAGGTATAATTTGGAGAGCCAGCAAATCAGGGCACTTAATGAAGACTCAAAGATATCTGGTTTTATTCATGGGCTCCGCACCAGGCAGTTAATAGAGACGTTATCGGCGGAACTACCCAGTACCTATCAGGAGCTCTTGGATAAGGTCTATTCATTCATTAGATCGAAGGAGACAGCCACCTACGGAACGCCAGTGAATCGAAAGCAGGGTCAGGAAGCTCAAAGGCAAAATTCCCAGGCGTGAAGCCATTCCGACAGGTTTTCACAGGGAAGGAGCTCATCTCGATCGTCCCCATACGAGAGGCGGCCACAATCGTTCTCCAAGCCCCCAGGGCAGAGTTTGTTTTCTTCCCTCTCCAAAACTCCACACGAAATTTTGCTAACTGAAAAGGCGAGTTCCTCATTTAGGCCACCGCCTAGAATGCCAGGAAATCCTAAAAACAAAGATAGGTCCCGTTATTGTGAATTTCATGAAGATTTCGGTCATGACACAAATTTTTGTATAGAATTAAAAAGACAGGTGGAAGAAGCAGTTAAGTCTGGAAAATTGGCCCACCTGGTCAAAGGAATCAAGACCCCGAAAGTCGAAGGGGAATCTTCGGGAGCCAAGAAGCACGGCTGGCAAAGGGAAGGGAAACAACCGCAAGATCATCCTGTAGCTCCTAAGCCGCTCAATGAGATACATATGGTCAATTGGGCCGATTCCGGGGGGAAGCGTAAGAAAAAGTCTTCCGACAGGGTTGATTTAGAGATTGTATGTGGGAAAAAGGGGGACCATGCAGAACTCTCAACAGACCCGATTCTGATCGATATAGAAGTAGGAGACAACCTTATTCACAAGGTCTACTGTGACACCGGGAGTGCATGTGAAGTGATGTACGTGCACTGTTTTAATCAGCTATCAGATAAGGAACGCCGCCTACTCAGACCTACGACTATTCCCCTTACTGGTTTCACCGGAGAGGTAAGATGGCCGAAGGGAACTTTAGTATTACCCTTGAGGGTAGGAGTACCGCCTACGCGATGGGAAGGGGAAGTAGAATTTGTCGTGATAGAATCCCCATCTCCCTATAATGTCATTTTGGGAAGGACTGCAATGAAGCGCATGGAGATGATAGTTTCTACGCCACATGCAACAGTGTCACTCCTGACGTCAGGGGGAAGGATCACCATTCGGTCAAAAGGAATGGCCCCTGTAGATTGTATGACGGTAGAGACCATGAAGTCGGAGAGCCAGGCGGAAGAAGAGCCCTTGACTGACCTCGGCCTGGATGATTTTGAAAGGGTTTCCATAAACCCATCGTTCCCGGAACAAAGTGTGGCGGTCGGAAAGTCTTTGTCGCCACAAGGAAGGATGGCACTGATAGAAATGTTAGAAAAAAATGCAGGGGTCTTTGCTTGGAAGCCGGAAGATATGGAAGGGGTCCCTAGAATAATCAACGTTAAAGATGGAGGGACATATGTTACAGACCATCATTTGAAAGTTTCCCCCTCCGTTACACCCGTACGTCAGAAAAAGCGGTCTTTAGCCCCTGAAAGAAGCAGAGCCGTATGCGAAGAGGTAGCAAAGCTGGTTCAGGCAGGAATATTAAGGGAGGTTCAATACCCTACCTGGGTGGCGAACCCCGTCATGGTAAGAAAATCTAATGGTACCTGGAGAATGTGTGTTGATTTCACAGATTTAAACAAGGCGTGCCCCAAGGATTGTTACCCCCTGCCGGAGATAGATTGGAAAATTGAAACTCTTACAGGATTCAGGTGGAAGTGCTTCTTAGATGCTTACAAAGGTTACCACCAGATCCAGATGGCCTTGGGAGACGAGGAGAAGACGGCCTTCCACACGGATGTGGGAGTCTTTTGTTATCAAAAGATGCCTTTCGGCTTAAAGAATGTCGGGGCCACTTATCAGCGTATGATAGACACGGCGTTCAGAAGTCAGATCGGAAGGAATTTAGAGGCCTATGTGGATGACATGGTCATCAAAAGCAGAACGGAGGAATCCCTCCTCTTGGATATAGCTGAAACCTTCGACACTCTTCGGGAAATTGGTATGAAGTTGAATCCGGAAAAATGCTCCTTCGGGATGATCAAAGGGCAGTTCCTTGGCCACATAATCACCCTAGAGGGAATATATGCGAACCCGAAGAAGGTTAAGGACATCCTTTCTCTTAAGTCACCATCAACGCTCAAGGAGGTGCAAAGTCTGAGCGGGAAGTTGGCGGCTCTGGGAAGATTCTTCTCCAAGGCGGCAGAAAAGTCCTCCCCCTTTTTCAAAACTCTCAAAGGGTGCTTAGAGAAGAACCAGTTCCGGTGGACACCCGAGGCGGAACACGCCTTTAGCCAGATGAAAGCATGTATCCAATCTCTCCCAATGATCACTGCTCCCGCTGTGGGTGAAAATTTAATTATGTACTTGGCAGCCTCACAGGATTCGGCCAGTGCTGTATTGTTAACTGACAGAAAGGGTAAGCAATTACCCATTTACTTTGTTAGTCGAATGTTGCAGGGACCAGAAACTCGATACCCCATGATAGAAAAGTTGGTGCTCATCCTCGTGCACTCCGCCAGGAAGCTACGTCGTTACTTCCAAGCTCATCGGATCACCGTTTTCACAGATCAACCCATCAAGCAAGTCCTTTCCAAGCCGGAAAAATCGGGAAGACTTACTAAGTGGGCAATAGAGCTTGGAGGCTGTGACTTACATTTTGAAACCAGACAGTCTCTCAAGGGACAAATATTGGCGGATTTCCTCGCAGAAACACAGGGGGAAGGAGACGCGAAAGAAACAATGACAGAAGTGAAAACAGACGTGGACCCAGAAGAAAGCCTAGGTTGGGTTCTTTTTACTGACGGAGCGTCCAGTGCGGAGGGATCGGGAGCTGGTTTACTCCTCAAGAGTCCGGAGGGTACAGAGTATACCTACGCTCTGCGCTTTAACTTCCCGACAACTAATAATGAGGCAGAATACGAAGCGCTGCTAGCAGGTCTTCGAATGGCAAAAGACATGGGGGTAAAGAAGATAACAGTGCATGTAGACTCCCAATTGGTAGCCAACCAAGTGGAAGGAACATTTGAAGCCAAGGACGTTTCCATGCGGAAATACTTAGATGAGGTAAAAACATTACTCTTGCATTTCGCAGATTGGAAGATAAAACAGATCCCCAGAGGGCAAAATAAACGAGCCGATGTCCTTAGCAAGCTTGCGTCCATGACTTTTTCCCATTTAACAAAGGAGGTGCTTGTGGAAGTGCTGGAAAAACCCTCTGTAGGGCATGACGTGATGAGTATCATCCAAGAGCCCGGACCTAATTGGATGACTCCCATCATAGAGTACCTGTTGCATGATAAGAGGCCAGAAGATATTGACGAGGCCCGCAGGCTTCGCCTGAAAGCCCCCCTATACTCGGTGAAAGAGGGGATACTATATAGAAAGTCATTCCTTACACCATGGCTCCGTTGCCTGGGCCCTGGGGAAGCAAAAAATGTAATGCAAGAGGTACACATGGGGTCATGTGGATTACATTCAGGGGTACGAACAGTGGTCACCAAAATCATGAGATTGGGTTATTACTGGCCTACCATGCATCGGGATGCCGAAGAAGAATTGAGATCCTGCAGGTCATGCCAGATACATGCTAGGGTTCCGCGCAACCCCCAGCACGAGATGGTACCTATGGGAGGATGTTGGCCGTTCGATAAGTGGGGGATCGACATTGTAGGTCCTTTCCCAGAGGCACCAGGAAGGGTAAAATTTCTCTTGGTGGCCATTGACTATTTCACAAAATGGGTAGAAGTACAAGAGCTCGCAACCATAACTGGAAGGAAGGTTTTGTACTTTGTATGGAACAACATAGTTTGTCGTTTTGGGGTTCCACATACAATCGTCAGTGATAACGGGAAACAGTTCGCTGAAGAACCTTTTCGTTCATGGTGCAAGGAGATGAATATCAGTCAAAGCTTCACTTCTGTGGCCCACCCCCAGGCCAACGGCCAAGTGGAAGTCACGAACCGCGAGATAGTAAAGGGACTCAAGCGACGCCTAGGGGATTGTTCCCATGGGTGGCTTGAGGAACTTCCCAGCATCCTATGGGGCCTCCGAACTACACCGAAGAGCAGCCATGGGGAAACGCCATTTAGTCTCACTTACGGATCGGAGGCCATGCTACCCGCAGAGGTAAGCGTTCCCACACATCGTCGGGAGTCATATGATATCTCCAGCAACGAGGAGTCTCGAAGGATAAACTTGGATCTGCTGGAGGAAAAACGTAATTGGGCTTTGGTCAAGGAGGCAACGTGTAAACAGGTAATGAGCAGATATTACAACCGGCGAGTACAGAACCATTCTTTTCTCCCAGGGGACTATGTCCTCAGGCGCAACGAGGCTAGCAGGATCGAAAGTCTAGGAAAATTGGGACCCACGTGGGAAGGCCCCTATCAAGTACATGAGGCTGGGAAGCATGGGACATATCGCCTCAGAACACTGCAAGGGAAATGCTTGCCACGAACTTGGCACATAACTAACCTTAGAAAGTATTACATTTAAACAAAAAAGAAGTGGCACCTGCCCTTCTTCACTTGTGACGTCTTATTCAAAATGAAATGATATGCAGAAATTTCCCCCATTACTACTGATTACTAGTTTTATAATTACTCATGTCGTATAATCATCGATTGGATTATTGCTTGAGAAAAATCATACACACGTGCTATAACGGCATCTGGCCCATCAGGACCATTTGCTCGAAACTTATAGGGGGTCGAACACCAAAAATCCCCCCACATTGTGTCGACACCAACCTTGGATGATCCATCAGGATGTCATCCACCTACCATCCCAGTTTTCTACCATGGAAACAGATAAAAAACATGTATACAATCACGGGGAACTGATCATTACCCTGATTTGTTGCAACCAGTGTTTTTCATCATAAAAGGACCTCAGTAGGGTCATAAACCAAACAAGACATAAGTAATTGTTTAAAGGACAAGTAATTGTTCAACCAAGCAAAACATACAAGGATCTGATAAAGACCCCAATCAGCCACGCAGGGCGTATCACTTTTCTTCTTCTCAGGCCAACCTCCCCGTGGCAGGAGGAATAGCCTTGATCTCCGCCAGAGACCTCCTCCCATCAGCACTGACTGCTTGAAGATAAGGGTATGTACCACGGGCAACCGCCTCGATGGCTTGTTGGAATCTTAGAGGTGCATCTGGATCAAAACCTTCAACCTCCTCAATGGGTTGCTCCTTGAAATACCTTCCATGTAACACTTGGGCCATTTGGTGACGACCTAGCTTCATGGCCTCCCTCTGCAGCTGCTTCAGCGGGTCAACGAACTCAGGACTGCGTATAAGGCGCAGAAACACGTACTCAAAACCCTCGGTAATTATCTTTCCCTTCTCTGCAATTGCTGCTTCCCTCTCCTTCTCCAGCACTGAACACCTTTCCTCAGTGCTTCCAGTTCCTTTGATTGATTTTGTAGCCCCTCCCTCAATTGCTCTACCATGAAGCTTTGATCTTTAATCTCAACCTGCGAAGCCTCCAAACTAACCCTACACTGCTCCAATTCATTCTTAAACTTCTCAGATTCCTCGCATTGAGCTTCCATTTTTTCCATAGTTCTGATATTTCTACCCAGGCGTTGACGCATGTCCATAGTAATGCTTATCATATCCAACAATATCTCGTCGGATTTGGTTGCTGCTCCTACATCAGACAGACTTTTAAACTTCCGCTTCCGAGGACTAGGGAACATATGGTTTAAAAAGTCACGACGCGACAAAGCAAACGATAAATCATCATTAGCCAAGATTCTCCAGGAGGGTTTGAATATTCCCGTTTCTTCAGCGTCAGTTTTCTCTTTGTCTGATGACGAATCAACCAAAAGAACATCCGGCTCTTGGATGACAGGCTCCTCACCAGTAGTTATACATAATGGCGAAGACGGGTGACTGGCATCAGACAGCTCTTTAATAACGACCCCTTTGGATGATCGAAGTCCCCTTCGCAAAGGGGGGGAAGGAGACGGCAGGTTCGCTCTTTTCTTGCGTTTTTTGATAGCATGAGCGAGCGTCTGACCATCTTCCGAATCTGAAATAAGAAGCAAAAAAAAAAAAAAAAAAAACAGCATAACAACAAGAAAGGCCAAAGGTTCAAGCCCATACCTCCCTCTGAACCAGCAGGAACAGTTCCAGCACCGCTGCTAATATTTTGCCTTCCCTGATGGGAGCCCCCAGCATCGTCAGCCTTCTTAACAGAAAAACGAACCCCCGAGATATCATCATCAGTAAGCAAATCACCCAAGTCCATCTCTGAAAAAGAGCAGGAGAGATAAAAATACTTGAGAAGGGTAATAAATCAAGTGAATAAGGAAACTACTTACCAACGTGACCCTTGTAAGCCACTGGCACAGAGCCAGGTTGCCCACAAACACGACTTATACCAGCCATGACTAACACTTCTTCAGGGTATACCCGAAGGTGGAACCTCCGATTACACAATTTCTCCCTTACATCACCGTCAAAGGTTGCAGGTAAGATGTTGGCTTCGGCATTCCCCCCTTCCCTCCAAACAAGTAAATCATTCCTACCTCTACCCACAACTTTGCTATCTACCCAAATATATCTCCCCTTCCAATCCCTCAAACAGCCCCTTTTACCTATGAAAATATGAGAAAAGGGCTTCAACCTACGTTCAAAAATAAACCAGTCTCCTTTATTGCACATCCTATAAAAAGTACGGAACAAGTCTACGCTAGGATTCTCACCTACCGATTTGCAGACCATTTCAAAAACCATAGCCTTTTCACACCCCAGAGGAGTTAACTGCGTAATATGGATCTGATAGAAGGAAAGCAGATCCAGGAAGAAGGTACTAAGAGGGAATCGGAGATGACCTATCTTTATCGACTTAGTATAAATAGCTACCTTCCCAGGAGGAGGATGATTAGCTCGCTCGTGCTCTTGAGGAAGACAGGGATGAATGCTAGGAGGAATCCCAAACTCCTTACAGAACCTACGAAAGTATGGGAGAGAAACTATGGAGGGATGATCCCCAATGTTTCCTGAACCATCATCAGAAGCCTCTGGCTCCATAAGAACACGATAAAGGTAAAGAAAGAAACAAGAGAAAAACTAACCTGCTCAAACGCTGGAACCCTGCGGCGAAGAAAAAGGGAGAGGAAACAAAAGGAAGGAGAGAAAGCCAAAAAACCGTTCGAAGAGGAGAATGAACCGCTCCTTTTATAGAGGAAAAAAGCGTTTTTTGAAATTCAAAAAAGGAGGTTATCATGAGTATCGTCAGGCGGGAATCCACGTGGAGACTCTAGGGCACATCGCCCTCTGGCCGGCGCCTCCAGCCATTGAATATAAGTGACGTCATGTCAGGTATTGATCAGTTACCCTATGCGCAATTAATTAGTGATATGACTTGTCATTATTACCTATCGTTTCCTGTTCAATATAAATAATTTTTACTCTACACGAATACCTCTGCACACACATATAATCAAATAGAGTTAAATCAAAAATTTAAGTTCACACTTCCCCACAGAAAGTCTGAACTGGGGGGACTTGTTAGTGGACATTCCCGACTGGACACGTGGATCCACAGGGAATTTCCACCTGTAAATAAGAATTAAAAACATGTCCTTCAGAAAAAGACAAGGTAGTTGCTGGGTATCTCAGAAAAGGACAGCTCGGTTTAGTGGAAGGTACCAACGCAGTATTCAGAAAATGTTTTGTCTCCATTAGGGGACAAAACATTGGGATCGCAAGGAAAAAGACAAAAAAGGTAGCATCTGCGCCCCTTCTCAGATATATGCAAAAGGAGGTAACCCTAAAAGATCCATCTGATTATTATATTCATCATCTTCTCCACCTTGTTTTTCTCCCAGAAATTATTAGTTCTCCCAAAAAACGTAATGGAACTAAGAACTGACTTGACCGTCGGAGGTGTCTCACAGGGAACCTTCCCTGTGTAGACACGCTGATCTTTCTTCCTAGTTTTCATGTTGCAGAGTCTGATTCGGAGTTCGTGTGATTAGCAGGTGTTCTTCAATTAAGCAAGGTCATTAGAGAGCTGTTGTGCAAACACCCTACCTTATCTACGTTGTCCAACCTATTCTTACCTACTACCCATCATACCTACCTATACCCACTACTCATCCCTAATCCATCATACGTTACCCACCCAACCCATCTACCCTTACCCTACCTACGCTATTCAACCTACTATTACCTACTACCCACCATACCTACCCCTACCCACCCTACCCTATCCATCTCATCTTATTCCTACCTTAGAGACTTATTCATCTCTACCCATCTCATCATACCCTACCAACGAATTATGAAATTGGATTCCAATTTCACTTTTAGCCAACCAAACATGATTTGGATTCTAATTCCAATTCCTTGCAGATTCCAATTCCTTAACGGATTCCAATTCCTTTTAAAACATTCTGCGAACCAAACGCCACCTAAAACGTAATTAACCCTAGCTCATTCACGTTACTTCTTCATTCACGCTCCTTCTTCGTTCATGCTTCCTTCCTCGTTGACGCTTCCTTCTTCACTCACTGCTCCCTTCTTCTCCAACGGCGATTGGTGGCGGCTGTGCTTCCTTCTTCGGCGTGGACGGCGACTTTGCTTCCTTCTCCAGCAGCGACGACGGTGAGTCTTCCTCTCGTGTATTTTTCAGTCTGCTCTTTTTTTACGATCTGTTGTTCCTTTTGCCACCTGCTCTTCTTTTTCGATATGCTCTTCTAATCTATTCAATAAGGTGGAACCTTTGGTTCGTTTCTTTTTTTTTTCTTTAATCACTGATGATTCATTGTGTAAATCTATTTCGCTAAACCTAATTGTTATGTGTTCACTTATTTTATTTGTTGCTGTGTTTTGATTACTGTGTGGGTGTAAATGAATTTGCACAGTCACTTTTAGGATGTCAAGTGGTTTCTGCTATTGAAACTAATTTTATGGTTTTACAGGTTTGATATTTTTTTTTATGGTTTGATCACATTGAACTGTATATTTACTTATGTATGACGGAATGATGCTGATGTTGTATGTGTGCCTAGCTGTTAATTCTGCATTTTTTTGTTAATAGAAACATTTTTTTCGATGTATGTCTTGCTGTTAATAGGAACATTTTTTTCCGATCAGTTCTTCCTTTTCCGGTTGACAGAAACATTTTTTGCAACCGCCTCAATTGCTTAAAAAAAAGTTTATGTTAAATCACTAACATGTTTGAGCTATTTTGGCAATCCATGTTTGGGCTAACATCTTAGCTATTTTGGCAATCCATGGCTCTGTTAAAAATGTTATTAATTTTGTAATTGATCATTAATTAGTTGAAAGATTGTTATTTGAAGTGTTTCAATATTGTGTTCATATGTTAATTAGTTGAAATTGTTGATTCGTGTTAATTTAATTACCCAAATAGTCAAGATCCATCCATTCCCATGAGTCCCACTTCGGTCTTTATACGCTCTTAACAAAGCTGTTGAGAGTTTGAATTTTTCTTCTTGAACCTCATAGTTGTTCAATTTACTGAAATCTCTTTGTTTTTGTGCCAAGTATTTCTATATAAATGATCTGATTTTCTGTTAAGTTAGGGTGTATACTAGTTTGTATCACATTTGATCTCAATCATCGGTCTTGGGTATGCTGACTTTTTTCTCAAGTTTTTCTGAAATATAGTCACATGGTCATCGTATTGGATGCCAAATTTCTTTATTTAAACATTCATTTTAGTTAGAAATATATATCTGGAATCCTGGATCGGTGAAATTAGGTTACCCCGTTAGTTGGAAGAAGCTGCTTGATCAAGTTGCTTTTTTTCTCTTCTTGTTATCGGCGACCTTAATTGATTATTCTAGAATCTAGATGCCCCTGTTTGTATTGGTACCCATGAACGTGAGTCTATCTTGCTTGTGTGAACATTTCATATCATTGTAATTTGGGAGGTGAAGCTTAAGAGAAACTAGCAGTGTCTGTCTTGCTTTGCCTTATACAGGAGTTATAAAATTCAAAGATACTAGCAGTGTAGTCCCCATTTACCTTATAAAAGGCGTTATGGTTGTACCAAATAATCATCTTATTCATATTCTAGATTTTGAATCATAACCCAGGCATTGGTTGCTAATGAACTTCTCTACAAGTTATAATTCTACTTCTGTATTTAGTAGAAATATGGTTTTGTTGATAATACTAACTGGCTTTTTAACTCTTTCAGAACACTGATCCTTGGTTTGTCTTAATTTGATGATCTTTGAGTCCATGGTTTGCAAGATTTCGCAATTTCAATCTAACCATTTCAACGGATAAATTAGGTTATTTTTTATTAATAACGGGTGGAATGGTTTAAAAGGCATCCAAAATATAAAAAATGTTATACAACATTGAAGACAATAAAAACATCGTTGTATTCATAAAATTATGATCATATTTAATCACATATTGATCATCTATGAAAAATAGAAAATTTGACAAAAGAAGTGTTGAGCAATGCCAACTAGATTGGCCACCTAGTAACTTGAAACAATATGAGTGCGTAATTCTTTTACTATTAATTGCTTGTTTTATTAATGATTAAGTATTTTATATGTGTTGTTGTACCAATTAACATTTGTTGTTCCATGTGTATTATTAATACTTTCCTTATTTTATCAGCATTAGCATGAATCAGCAGGTTTCTTTGAAAGTTTGTTGTCATTTATGCAATTTCAGCAAAGTTGATTGCTATTCTGGGCAATTTTTTTTTGCAATTACTTACAACATATGGAATTAGACCATGACATGGCCTTGGATGGAAAAATCTAGGATCTAAACATGCCTCTGTCAATTATGCAGCACTCCAACTCTTAGATTTCCAACTTTCAGAACAGTATTTATGAAACAAGAATAATTAAGGGCGTAAATGCTAGTCATATAATGATATGGGTTTCGGCTTCTAAGTGTTTGTTAAAGATTCAGATAGGACACCATTATGAATGGAATGCACAGTGATACCATAATAGCAGAGGGGCGTATAGAAGCAAGACTCAGTTTGTCATTAGATCTAGCCAAATCATTATACCTGTTCCATAACATGGCGTAGCTGGTGGAAACTAGTTGCTTCAAGGGAGATTTCATCCAACTCTGAACTAACAGAGGAGCTCTCCGGTACATTTATTGAGCATATCTCTGCTCCTTCCTGAACTCCCTCCAAGGCACTTCGAGTTTCAAGTTCCTTAACTGATAGATGGGCTTGCTTTTCAGCAGAAACCAATATGAGTGCGTAATTCTTTTACTATTAATTGCTTCCTTTATTAACGATTAAGTATTTTATATGTGTTGTTGTACCAATTAACATGTGTTGTTCCATATGTATTATTAATACTTTCCTTATTTTATCAACATTAGCATGAATCAGTAGGTTTCTTTGAAAGTTTATTGTCATTTATGCAATTTCAGCAAAGTTGATTGCTATTATGGGCAGATTTTTTGTGAAAAATCATAAACTTATATATAGCTGCAGTTTAAGTTCATAATTGCTTTATAAATAGCTGCAGTTTTGAGGGACTTATCTATGGATTTTGGTATCGATTTATCTTTTTCTAATTCGGTATCATCTCCTCACAGCTAAAAATTGCAATTTCAATCCATTTATATGACCATGTTGTGATTTGACCTGGTAATAGGGATGAAAATGAGTGTTTTTCTTGGATTGATTATATGAAGTTTTTTGTGTCCATTTGATGTTAATTTGTGATCTTTCTCTTCAAACACTTTTTCATGCAACTTTTATGCTATTATTATGTTGGTCTAACGCTCTCTTTCCTATTGTTTTGCTACTACTTTATGTATAGTTTTGTCATCAAATTGCAAGACATACAAATTTCTATTCTTGGTTTATTAAAGGATTCGAGCACTGATGTAACACTCTCTATTCTCAGGTAATTCTAAACTTTAAATATGGTTAAAATACGTAAATAGAGTTTTCAAAATTGAAGAAGTTAACAAAAGTCTCATATTTGGCTTTTAAAAGTCAAATAATGAATAAATGAGACTTTAATATACCAATCACGAATAGCAATAAATGATGAAATATTTATATAAGTTTGATGTCTTTAAAGGATTTAGGATGTGTTGCAAAAATAATCATCGAAATCCGACATCACATGAAAGTTCATTGCTATTTTAAACAAACTTTTGGTACTTTAATGCCCAAAAGTAGGAAATATCAATGAATGATGAAATATGTTTATATATTTGGTCTTTTCTAAGGATTTTAGACTTGTTACAAAAAGTATCGTTAAAATTGGACGTCAAACAAAAGTTTATTGCTATTTTATGCAAAGAATTGTAATTTAACGAGTAAAATACAAATTTACAGTGGGAAGTGTAATATTTATATATAAATGCTGTTTTTAGTGTATTTTTAAGGTGTTGTGAAAGTTTCATCGAAAACCGACTTAATATGAAAGTTTGTTGCCGTATTGTGCAGTTTCAGGAAAGTTGATTGCTATTTTGGGCAAATTTTTTGTGAAAAGTGATCGACAGAAGGAGAGTTGTGCATGATAAGCGTCGGTTTCATATGAAAGAAATTACAAGGAGAGGAATTGAATATGCATTCCCAAGATTTAAATTTACTTTTTTGTTGTATCGTATAAAGCTTATACATTTGTATAAAGCTTATACATTTGATGATATTTATTTTGGTTATAGACGTTTATATACTTCAAATACTTTTTGATGGATATGTTATGAAATGATATTATTTTTGTTAAATTGAATTGTAGGTAGTAAAACTATCACAAAGAATTAAATAAATATTTGTATATGCATTAAATTTAAAAAATAATGAATGTGTTTATTTTGTCTTGAAAATATTGCATTAATGTAATTTAAATCAATAATAAAGTGTTGCAATAGATTGATAATGGTGTTGCATTTACATAATGACAACATTTGATAAGTGTTGCATTTGATAAGTAAAGTGTTGCTATAAGTTGGTAACAATAAATTAAATGTGTTGCTTTATAGTATAAAAAGTGTTGCATTTGAAAGTGTTGCGTTTATAAAATAATGACAACACATTAAAAAGTGTTGCTTTAGAATATAAAAAGTGTTGCATTTAAAAAGTGTTGCATTTATAAAATAATGGCAACACTTTCGAAAAGTGTTGCATTATCTAGCAAAAGTGTCGCTCTAGACCTAAGGCGACGTTGGCTAAGGTGGCACTACATAAAGTGTCGCATTAGGCCTATAGCAACACTTTTAAGGCCTAACACAACACTTTTCCCATGTTGCTTTAGGTTCATTTTGTTATAAGTCTTGCATAATATATATAATCACCAACAACAACAAGTTTCATAAAAACTCAAGTTTATAAGTTTCTAGTTTTTATTTTTAAGTTGTTTCTTTAAATGTGTTTATGAAGATATTCCGAAGACGGCTTTCAGAACTCGTTATGGTCATTACGAGTTTCAGGTGATGCCATTCGGTTTGACCAATGCACCAGTAGTATTCATGGATCTCATGAATCGTGTATGCAAACCCTTTCTAGACAAATTCGTTATTGTCTTCATAGATGACATCCTTATCTATTCCAGAAGCAAGGAGGAACATCAGCAGTATCTGAGGTAGATTTTGGAGCTTCTAGAGAAAGAACATCTATACGCAAAATTTTCCAAGTGTGAATTTTTTCTGTGAGAAGTAAAATTCCTTGGGGCATGTGATCAGCAGCTAGGGAATACAAGCGGACCCATAAAAAATCAAGGTCATTAAGAACTAGGCAACTCCTAGAACTCCCACGAAAATCCGTCAGTTCTTAGGTCTTGCCGATTATTATAGGCGATTATTGAGAACTTCTCAAACATAACTGGTTCCTTAACAGAGTTGACTCGAAAGGATGTAAATTACAATTGGGGTGAAGAGCAGGAATCATAATTTTCAATTTGAAGCAGAGATTGTGTAGTGCACCCGTTCTATCCTTACCCGAAGGAACAGAGAATTTCATGGTCTACTGTGATGCCTCACACAATGGATTGGGTTGTGTGTTAATGCAGAGCAAACATTGTAGCCGATGCCTGGAGTCGAAAGGAACTAGTTAAGCCATTGAGAGTCCGTGCCTTGGTCATGACTTTACAGTCAAACCTGAACTCTCAAATCCTCGAGGCATAAAAGGAAGTAGTCAAGGAGGGAAACTTGTTGGATGAAGCCTTGAGAGGTGTGGATAAACAGTTTGAAATCGAAACCGATGGATGCCGATACTTCATGAATAGAATTTGGCTACCAAAGTTCGGAAGGATAAGGAAGCTGGTCACGGATGAAGGGCATTAGTCGAGATATGCAGTCCACCCATGATCAGATAAGATGTATCATGATTTGAAGGAGTTGTAGTGGTGGCCGAATATGAAGGTTGACATTGCTACATATGTCAGCAAGTGCTTAACATGTTTGAAGGTTAAGGCTGAACACCAAAAACCATCAGGATTATTGGTACAACCGGAGATACCACAATGGAAGTGGGAGAGAATAACCATGGATTTCATCATGAAATTGCCAAAGACCGCTGGTGGTTATGACACCATCTGGGTAATCGTTGACCAACTCACGAAGACTGCACACTTCTTGCCAATCAAGGAGACTAATAAGATGGATAAGTTAATATGAATTTATCTTAAAGAAGTTGTCTTAAGGCATGGAATTCCCGTATCGATTATTTCTTATAGAGACAGTTGGTATACATCGAGGTTCTAGTATTTATTACAAGAGGCGTTGGGTACACAACTAGATATGAGTACTGCATACCACCATCAGACTGGTGGTCAAAGCGAGAGAACCATTCAAACATTGGAGGATATGTTAAGGGCTTGCGTGATTAATTTTGGCAAAAGTTGGGATAGACATTTGCCGTTAGTCGAGTTCTCCTACAACAATAGCTATCATGCGAGCTGTAAGGTCACCACTTGTACGAATCGGATCAAGGCGCGACGTCGTCCAACGAGTGCGGAATCCTCATTAGACGCTAACAGAAAGATCACGCGCGGAACACAGAGCCGAACATGATGCTAGCTGATGTAAGAAACGACCCCACACGGTGTATTGCTCCAAGAAACTCTCTGAAAAACCTTTCTAGCTCGTACGTCCACAATACTCGCTCTAAAAAGCGGATCTCTCAAAGACTATGAAATTTAACTGATTAAGTTCTAATTAAACCAGCTAAGTTCGTTTCGGCCCAAGCCCACGAACTTAATTAAGTTCAAGCCCAACACCCTACAAACTTAGTTCAACTAAGTTCGTTTGGGGTGGCTTAAGTTCGTGGTTAGCCTTAGAAGTTATCTTCACATCTTAGAACTTATTTTCACAGTCTAGAACATAACTTGCAAATGTAGATATCATACACAATCATGAACTAACACACATGACTTGTATTTATAAAGCCTCATTTATTACATTTGACTATCTATTACATAACTAGACTGCTATCGTCACACAGGGTGTACCAACAGACTTCTCCTTGACGATAGCTTCTAGTTAGATGTTTATTAGTCTGCAGAACTAGGCTTATTTAAAATGCTACCTGCATGGAGTCGCTACTCAACACAAACTTTGACAACCTTCTGATACTTCCTGTCTTCAGATCTCAAATGTTCATCAAAAGAATTTTCCTGACCATGAAGTTTAAGCAGGTCATCCCTACACAGGTTGACAAGATGCAGGGTATCATATCCTCTCAAAAGTACCCTCTCCTCTTGATGTTCCATCACAACCTCACCAGTCTCACCATCAATGTACCACCACATCAAATTAGTCAAAACATCTTGTGGCATACTATTCAGTTTTAGGTACTTAACAGGCTTGTAATACATTTTCATCCAAGGCCTGCCAGTTAGAAGATCTATTCTTGTGTTGTCCATTATTCACTTGCCTATTCTCAGATTAAGCCTTTCAAATTTTCTACATCGACCTTCCCTTCTGATGATCTTAGGAATGACTTCAGCATAGGGGTCGTCTCCAATATTGATAAGCTCCTTCCAGGCTAAAGCCTTTATCTCACACTTAGGCAAAGAATTGAAGTCCTTCAGCCTTCTTCTAAGATATTCAAGCCCATTTTTCCTCTTCAGAATGAATAACTGCAGATCACTATCGAAGAACCAGCTGAGTATGCTTCTAGATAATTTCCCAAGACTTGGCATCTTCATTTTCTCTTCCATAGCCAAGTCCTTCTTCTTCTCTACCGCCCTGAACCAAAGTTTTCTCTTTTCTTCTTTTGTAAGCTCCCTATCAGGCACTTCAGATTCTGATTCAGCATCTAAGGCTGCTTTAAGCACTTCTATCTCAATCATCTGATTTCCAATCTGGAACATCTTCAAGAATGAATTCCCCTTCCTTAAGCCCTTCCATATCTAATCATATTCAGAATCAAACATTACATCTTCGTCTTCCAATCCGGCCAAGGCTCTGATAATTTCATCTTGAACGCTTTCTGAAGCTTCGGAAGCCTTGCCTTTTTTTGTGCCTAAGCCTGATGATCAAGGCTCCCCCTGCAGATCAGCTTACTGTGCAGTCTATTGTGAAAGATCTGCTAGCTCACTGTCTTTTGATTGTGCCCCAGGGTCACCTCCTTCATCCTCTCTCCTAACTCCCCTCAACTCTTCACATTTACAACTCTCCCCCTGAGCTGCACGATCTTTTAAAATTTGCTCCACTAGGGTTTGAAGAGTTACAATCTGAGTTTGCTGGGCAACCACAGTCTGTTGAAAATCTGAGTTTGCTGGGCAACCACAGTCTGTTGAAGATAGGCCATCTGCTCATCCAAGTGTGTATTATGCTGTTAAAGCTCGATGACTGCCCTGGTGAGTTGGAGAATTTGGAATAATTGGAAATCGACCTTAGCTTTCAATTGTGAGAGGCCTTCGTTGTTTGTTGATGGTGATGGAGTGGCGGTAGCTATGGATGATGATGGTACAACGGTTGAAGTTGATGGAGCGGTTGTTGATGTTGATGGAGCGGTTGTTGTTGATGGAGCTTCTTGAACTAGGCGTTGGTGCTTGGCCCTTTGTTGCCTTGCCACCAATGCCTCTTCTTCAATAACAAAATCTTCATCTCTGGCATCTTCATCACGGAGTGTGAAAGCTGGGCGACGAACTTTCTGTCGGCGTACTACAAGCCGAGATCCATGTTTCTCAAACGATGTGGAGGGATTGGCAGCTTCCCTTAAGTCTCCTTCAGAATCTGAATCTGAGTCTGAATCAGAAGCAGACTCCACATTCCCTTCTGTGGCTTGTTCAGGCTGGTAGTTCTCAATGTCTTCAAAAATGTCATTCACTGCCCCAGGAGGTTCCAAAATATCGTTAATCAGCTCCTCTGTAATTGAATCCTGAGCTGCGCCTTGTGCAAAAATCTCCTCCAATGTTTGTTGAATCGGGTCAGCCTGAGGTCCTGATGTAGAACCCTCAGCTTCCGCTGTCGTTGTTGGTGGAGGTTGTGCCTGAGCAACCACTGCTTGTTGAGCCGGTGCTTGCTGTTGTTTTTCATCGACTTCCCAGTCTTCAGCATCCGGTGACATAAACTCTGGATCTATGATGGCTCCGAACAGAAGAGTCATTTAAGGCCTTACCTGCTCTGCCCTCCTAGAGTTATGTGATTGGCAATCTGCGAAAATTCTATCACAGCAGCCACTGCAACTTTTTCTAGCAGTTGTGGAAGATTTGGAAGAAAGTGCCTTATGATCATCAATCACAAAGCGTGGATACATAAAAAATCGTTCTCGTCCAGGAGCTGTGATCTGGTGGACGAATTCCCCAAAGAAAAAGCGTGAGAAACTGAAATGCTTATTATAGATCAACGATATCATCCCAGATTGAAGCTTGGATATCATCATATCAAATCCAGCTTTCTACGGCGCAAAGCACATCAGCATGACTTGCATCAAAAACCTCCATTGGCCTATTACGCCACTTTTTACATAAGAGGCTTTAGTGAGATCATGAGCATAGCCCATACGTTGAAAGGCCGCTTGCCTTATGGTCGCCGAAAAATCAATCGGCCCATCTTCCTGATCGGCTGTGCCTAACTGAAGAATTGTCCTTAGATTATCTGCGGTAAATGATATCGGTTATCCACTGACTGTTGCCCTGAAAAGTGGAGGTACTACCAAACTGTCGACATGTAAGGATTGCCAGAACTGACAGATATTTTGCAGTATGAGCATAGGATTATGTGTCAGAACATATGCGACCCTAGATGGAGTCAGAAACTCCAACATTTGTCGATAGGGCTGAGCCTCAGCTGCCTGTAGATCTATGGTAAATATCATATTGTGCTTGTTGTAAAAAGCACGATTGGTCATTCCTACACACACAACAAACAGTTAAGATGTTAAAAATCAAGTTTGGAAGAAAATTTGAAGTCATTTGAACTTGATTAAGTTCGAACGAACTAAATCACCTTCGAACTTACTTAAATTCAAGAAAACGGTTCCTTCGAACTTACTTAAGTTCGAACAGTCTGATGACCTACGAAGTTATTTAAATTTGAGAAACTCCTTCGAACATGTTTGTCTTCGAACTTGCATATATTTTCAATAAGTTCGTAGACCCATCAAGTTCGAGACTGGTAGAACAAGTTCGAAGTCGGCAATGATGGTGTCAAACTCATGATTTAAACCTTTTTAGACTTAAATGACTAATGAATCTAGTCCTAATAGGTTCTAATCAAGTTTATTCATGATTAATTTTAAGTTCCATAACCTAAAACTTCGTGATTTAAACCACCTAGTTTTTAGTTATTTTAAACTCAAAATTTTTGACTTTTGGATATAAAATTAGCCTAAAACTTTACTTACTTAGTGATTTGTGATCCAAAACTACTAAGTCCGTGTGTATGTTCGAGGGAATATGGAAATATTCGAGGAACAGTAATCAAAATCGAAATTACGACAACTTCGAAGAAGCTGAAATAAGTTCGAGATCGCCTATATATGTTCGTGAGGATTAAATTCGAAAGTAGGTCAAATGAATGAACACTGTTGACCTATTTATATCCTCACTGTGTTTCGAACTTAGCTGAGACAAGTTCGAGTGTATCATAGCTTCGAACATATGTACTCTTTGAACTTAAGTGAAAATTTTGAAAATCTTTGAAAAATTTTCAACTTTTCGAAACTTTTTCAACTTTACGAAATATTTCACACTAAGCATACAGATTATCATGCAATTGTTTTTCTCCAACTTAAACTGCATCCTAGTAAATGACCTCGATCCTATTTATTAAAAATTAAAAGTAAAATAAAATTAATTAAAATTAATTAAAAAGAAATCAATTTGCAATAATTTAAAGATAAAAATACACTAACTGATTATTTTTGCGAGATAGTCAACGAAGGTCAATCTGATAGCGGTGTCAACGCACTTTCAGTATTGCACTTTCACACTTAGGAATTTTTTTATTCCTTTGGTTGTTTGTCGCAACATACACTCCAAGTCGATTGTCGGTATGTTTGTCCATTTAAACATTCAACACTTAGAATTTTCCTTTGGCCTTTATATTTATCAAAAAATTACCTTACGTGTCCCATACTTAGACGTACTTCTATGATCAAGACAGACACACGATGATTATGATTTTTTTTGGTATTTTCAAATTATCATTAAAAGGAAAACGTCGGACACAGTTCTCTATTTAAATACAACAGAGTGCATTAGTTTGTCTTAGAGTTCCTCTTATGTTAGCAAGACAGCGGTGACAGGTCTGTACTCACGTACAACAAAGCGACATATCTTGCTAGTTTAAGTCAAAACAGTGGTGACAGGTCTGTACTCATGTAGAACAAAGCGACTTGTTTTGAGTTTCTTTACGTTACAAAACTTTTTCTTTGTTTAAGATGTATTTTGATGAAGCTATACATCCCTTAGATTAATTTGCATACCACATTCATAGACATTGTCTGTATATCTCTAACATAGAAATTAAGACCTTTTGATCGTACACCTAAGTTTGTTACACATAAGACTTTTAAGGAAATCCTTCATGTTTTATGCCTACCAACATATCCGACAAGGACATGTATATCACTTAAAGTTTATAGTGAATTATGTGTGAAAGTTTAACACTTAGAGTTTGTTAAACTGTGCTAGATTTCGTCACTTTGAACCAAAGACTCTAAGACTTCTCTCATTTTCCAATATTCTCTTTTTTTTTGGAATTATTATGGTTTTCTCCTTTTTTTTGTTTTTCCTTTTTAAGTAAAGCAACTAATAAGATAAACTAATAACTAAAAAAATCTTTAAAAAGAAAGAAAAATCTACTGAGGCCAGGTTACTCCGGATTACGCATTCCATTAAGTTGGACTAACAACTCAAAGCGTGATCAATCAACAACTTTTGTGAAAAGCTCCGCATTGTTGTCTTCCGTTGGAACTTTTACCAATTCAATCAAGTTTTTCTCAGCACAGTCACGAATAAAGTGATGTCTTATTTCTATGTGCTTAGTCTTACTGTGCTTAATTGGATTATTAGTTTTGGCAATTGTGGACTAATTGTCTATCCTAACGGGAGTATGAGTATAAGTCAAATCGTAATCATGTAATTATTGTTGAATCCACAGAACCTGTAAACAATAACTACCAGCAGCTACATACTCGGCCTCGCACGTTGATATGGCTACCAAAGTTTGTTTCTTGCATTGCCAGGACACCAGTCTCCCTCCAAGGAACTGACAACCACCCGTTGTTGACTTTCTGTTCAAGCTACACCCTCAATAGTCTGAATCCATGTAATCTTCCAATTCCAGATCTCCATCAGCATGATACCAAAGTCCCAGCTTTGGTTTCGACTTTAGGTATTTCAGAATCCGCTTCACAGCCTTCATGTGCATCTCCTTTGGGTTAGCTTGAAACCTGGCAAAAATACAAACAACAAACATGATATCAGGTCTTGAAGCAGTTAAATACATGAGTGTCCCGATCATGGCCCGATATAGAGTCGGATCCACATCAGTATCACTATCTAAACCTGGTCCAAGATTATGATTGACTTGTATTAAAGTACTGAAGTGTGTCGAAAGCTTTGTTCCTTCCATCCCGAAGCGCTCTAAAATGTCATAGACATACTTCGTCTAATGAATAAACATTCCCTCCTTTCGTTGTTCAACTTGTAAACCAAGAAAGAAGTTCAGCTCTCCCATCGCACTCATCTCAAACTTCGACTTCATAATTTTCTCGAAATCTTTGCACATTTGTTCGTTTGACGACCCGAAGATGATGTTGTCCACGTAAACTTGTACCAGTATAAAGTCTTCACCTTTCCTCTTAAAGAATAGTGTACTATCTATTCGCCCTCTCTCAAACCCATTGTCTAGGAGGTTAGTAGAGAGTGTCTCGTACCACGCCCTAGGTGCCTGATGCAATCCATAAAGAGCCATATCCAATCTATACACTCTGTCGGGATATTTGGGATCAGTAAACCCTGGCGGTTGCTCGACATACACCAACTCTTTCACTTTTCCATACAAGAAGGAACTCTTGACGTCTAATTGATATACTTTGAACCCTTTGAATGATGCGAACGCTAGAAACAATCGAATAGCCTCAAGCCTCGCCACTGGTGCAAACACTTCGTTATAGTCTATCCCTTCTTCCTGGTTGAACCCTTTGACCACGAGTCTTGCCTTGTTACAAGTAACTATGCCCCGATCGTCCCGTTTGCACTTAAAGACCCTTTTGGTCCCTATAGCAACTTCTCCTCGAGGCAAAGGTACTAACTCCTACGCTTCAAGCTTTCTGAACTGTGAAAGTTCCTCTTGCATATCTTCAACCCAAGAATTATCTTTCAGATCCATTTGTACATTCTTTGGCTCTACTTGTGAGAAGAAACATGAGTATAAACACGTGAGAAATACCTCGGAGTCGTTCATCATTGATAACAGCATGGTGTTACTATTCACACTACTCTTAGTTCTCACACCAGCATTCGGATTTCCTATGATGTCTTCTATCGGATGATTCTTATTTGTCCTTGATGTTTCGATTGCAACGACTTGAAGGTTATCTCCCAAATTTGATCCTATTTCACCTAATGGGGGTTTGACTTCAGATGGAACAACTTCCTCCTCATGATCACTATCTTCTGAGGTAGATTTATTTGTCTGATTCTCATCTGTAGGCAACTCAGGTTCATTGTCTGCTGCTGTCACACCCTGCTACCTCGGTTGGCAGCGAGACGTGATGAGTGCGGAAGCGTAACCATAATCATAATGAACGACCACTATGTGGACGTTTCCAAAAATACATCGATATGACTTTAAAAGGTAGAAATGTTTTACATAACCCGTAAATGATAAAGAGCAGTTCGCAAGGTACAGAGATTTAAATACATAATTAAATTATCCAAAATAATGCAAATAAATCTCCGACGGTATGAAAAAGAATGCGACTCCTTAAGTGCGGAAGCTTGAAAGTAGTTACTTCTGAAGGCATACTTGCCTTAATTTCCTGAAAATACACGCTAAAATACGTCAACAAAATTGTTGGTGAGCTCATAGGTTTACACGTAAATATGACTTGTATGGACAACAATAATAGAGTTTGAATTTATAAAATCATAAATTCCATGTTATGTATTACATATAAACCATCATGCAACCGAAGCTTAATTAAAATGAGTTTGCCCTGTGCAGTATTCCCATACGTAATACCGTGTATTAAATATATATGCACTCGCTGTTAGCCGAACCGAGCTAACCCGAATGGGGGACATGACTCCCAATAGATCTATCCACAATATATTCGCGCTTACAAATAAATGCAATTAACGGTTCATGATATAAGGGCGGATGGAACCACATGTGTAATACATAATAGAAATGAAGTTGTTTTCGTGTCCATATAAAAACGAAGCATGTATTTTAACCCCAAAGCATAATATTGTGAAAATAGGGGCTATGAGGACTCACCGAACTTGTGATGGCAAAACTACGCGCAAAAATGCAAATGTGCGTTGTTTGATGGGTGATGAAACCGGAGGTGTTTAACCGAGTCCTAAATGATAATAAGGACTTAATATCACTAATATATGATAATATGTATATTTATAGATTTTTATGTCTTAAATCACCCAACATTACAAGTTTATAAATAAAATGCGCTTAAAACGTCAAGTTTATATATATATAATTTTCCAGCTTTTTCGGAGGTTTTTCGGCCTACTTTGAGGCTGTTTTTGACCAGGCTCCAAAATGTTTTAGACTTTGGTTTTCTAGGACATTAAACTACTATATACAAAGGATTTTTAGAATCAAGAACGGCCATTTTTCGAGTTGTTTAGGTTAGTGAAAAAGCTCGTTAAAAACGCTATGTTGGCCATTTTTGAGCTGTCAAACTTTCGGTTTCCCAAATAATTTCTGGAGATCTTAAACTTCAAAATAAATCATGAAAATTTGCAGATCTATAGTTAAGACATAGATCTAACTTTTGAGACAAGAATCAACTCATTTCGTTGAGTTATGAATTAGTTATGATTTTTCAAAGTCGATATAAACTTTCTGCCGAAAATCCGTAGTTTATAAACTTACAACAACTTATGATTCTTGTTGTTTATTCAAAGACTACTTGTATAAAAGTCATAATAGTTATAAAAACACATATATATCACATGTTTTCATAATATTAACACTTTTATAATGTGTTCACATATTCATAAACACATTTAAAGAAACAACTTAAAATAAGAACTAGAAACTTTTAAACTTGAGTTTTTATGAAACTTGTTGTTGTAGGTGATTATATATATTATGCACTACTTATATGAACATAAATATAAGATGATATAAGTTAGTATTTACTTACTTTGGGGTATTAGAAAGATGAAACCAAGTAGAAGTTGAAACTCTTGGAAGATTTCACCCAAAAACACTTGAAAATTACAAAACTATGAAAGTTGCACAATTTTGGCTTTGGCTTGAGGCCTTGGCCGAATTTTAGAGGGAGAGAAAGGGAGGTTTTTGTGTTGTGAAGGTGTGAGAAATGAAGTGAAGTGGTGGTTCTATTTATAGAGGAGAAAAAGGTGGTGAAATGATGATAATAGTGAAAAATCTTGGATGAAAGGAAAGAGGAGGATTTGATGGTGAAATGTTGAGTAAAATAATACAAACTTTTGGTCCTTGTGTACCATATGGTGGCCGGCCTAGAGGGTGTATTTTTGATGTATTTATATGTTTTTTTTATATCAAAGTATTTAGAAATGTATTCTTGTATTTCCCTTTTCTTAAAAATTCATAAATACTTTTGGATGCATTGTTTTAATTAATTGTTTTAGTCTTGCATAATTAAGGTTAAGTAATTGTATTAGTGTATGATTAGTGTCACTAATCATGATTTAATTATGTACTTAGTTGAATTAATCCCTCATATCGTAAATTGATCGGATTAATTGATTTCTCGATTCATCGCACCGATGAATTTGATTCTAATTGAGTTGAATTTTCTAATAACCCTTGTTAATCACTTGATTAATTTCTAATGACCATTGATTAGGCTATAATTGACTATTAAATGTAGATTAGGGCTTTGTTGCTAACCTGGTTTAGTGCCGGATGTTACCGTTGCAGACCCATCTTCTGTCATTATATTCTCAGATGTTGTTGGAATGCTTGAATTTAGAAATACTTTACCGTCTTCGTTAAGATTTAAAGACGAGAAGTCATTTTCCACAGTACTTGCATTTCCACTAAACGGAATGTTAAATGATTCAAACACAGAGTCATAATCAAATAACCATTCTGGACCAGTTTGGTGTTCGTGTGATTAACTTATGACATCAATGTTAAACACAATTTTAACTGTACCAATATTTTTATTAAAAACCCTCTTGTTTGGTGATTTTTGGGACATAACCTAGGAAGTATCCTTCGTCAGCCTTCTCACCAAACTTAGGTTGATGTTTCGTTTTTAATAAAGTACAAGGTACCCCGAACGGTTCAAAGCAATTAAACTTGATGGTCTTTTATTCAGAACTTCATAACAGGTTTTGTTCAGTGATTTAATAGTAAGGACTCTGTTTAATACATGACAACCGGTATTCACTGCCTCCTTCCAAAACATGGTAGGAAGCTTTGAATCCGAGAGCGTAGTCCTTGCTGCTTCAACCAAATACATGTTCTTACGTTTTGCCACCCCATTTTGTTGTGGCTCATATGGTGCACTAAATTGATGCAGTATGCCCATAGTTAGACAATATACACCAATTACAGCATTTTTAAACACCGTTCCGTTATCCCTCCTGATACGTTTTACCCTTTTCCCGTATGAGTTCTCGACTTGGTCTAAGAACCCAATCAGCGTGCCTGTTGTCTCATCCTTCGTACCTAGAAAGAAAACCCAAGAGAAACGTGAGTAATCATCAGTAATAACTAAACCGAACCAACTACCACCTATACTCCTTTTGTTGATTGGACCGAAGAGATCCATACGCAGCAAACCGAAGGTGGAAGCGATTGAGTTTTGAGTCTTTGACTTGTGTGACTTCTTATGTTGTTTTCCCTTCTTGCACGGTACACACTTGTCCTCAAACTGAAAACTCTTCAGTGGAACACCTTGCACTTCTTGTGATGAAGTTCATCTTCCTTAGATGCAAGTGTGCTATACGTCTATGCCACAACAAAGATTCGGACTGTGAAGCATTTGATAATAGACATATAGTTCCCATCAATGAATCTGCTACATTCATTTCCATCATGTACATATCATTTACCCTTGGGGCTCTTATCATAATCCACTCTTCAGGTATCTTGAATCCTGGCTTAAGCACTAATGCTTCTTTTTCAGTAAAGATGACTGAATTTTGCTTATCACAGATCTGAGATACACTAATGAGATTGTGATCAAGTTTATCTACATGATAGACTTGATCAGGAGTGATCGTCCCATTAGTGACTACTCCTATTCCAGTGATATTTCCTCTTTTATTCCCAGAAAATGATACAAAACCCTTGTTCCCACTCTTGAAGTCCGTCAGTAGACTTCTTTCCCCAGTCATGTGACGAGAGTAACCACTATCTACGAACCATTTGTTGTTAAGACCTGTAGTTAACTCCTGCACATGAAAGAAAACAAGTTAGTTATCACGGGGAACCCAAGCCATAACTGACTAGGTAATACCATTCTCATCCACATACTTGAACTCTTTCAAATACCCATCTCTCCTTTCAGGTGACTTGGGTTTTTGATTAAGAACCTGCTGTGGAGCGGAGTGATTATTTTTCACTCTTTGGGCTTTGGGTTGACATTTGCTGTGGAGCCCTAGAATAATTTCAATTATAGTGAATTTCACTGTTATATCCCTAGGCTCTTCTTGGTGTCTGATGTCTGTTAGGGGTATGTGACCTAACTGGAGTATAACTCCTCTTAGGGGTAGTACTCCTAAATATTGGTTGAGGTCCAGACCTAGATTGACTAGAGACTCTATTCGGTGATATTGTCCTAAGCCCTTCATTCTGTCTTACTGCACAGGTATTTGCTTAGCACCTACACGTGCTGTTGCATTCAAGTTCTTCTCAGTAGTTTGAGAAGTACTTGAATTTGTAATACCAGGTACTAATTTTAAGGCTGGTTGTTCTTGTTACCCTACGGTCAGTGTAGACTCTACTTTCTTATAGGGACAACTAGAAGCAACGTGACCTTTCTCATGACATCTAAAACAAGACATTTTGTCAATAGGCTTCTTATAGGTACCCTTTGACTTAGGAGTCTCACTAGTGTCCCGTTCTTTTATTTCACCTACAGTGTTTACAACCTCTTGGTTATTATCACTCACAATCTTTGTCTCTTCTAGTTTTGTGTCACTAGTAGCCTGCACAAAGTTAATAATTTTCTTAACCTTAGGGGTTGCTGTTGACACCTTAGTTGTTGATGTCTATTCAACCGTTTCTGTGGTGTTATCCTGAGCTAGAGGCACATAGTTATTATTGAACGGTGGAGGACTTTCCTGATATCCTAGGCCCACTGGTTTCTTAGATTGTCTCTGCACGTCTAAGATTTTGCCTAGATTTAGGGATGAGTTCCTAAACTTTTCAAGTTTACTATTTGATTCTGCAACTTTAACCCTTGCTTCAGCTAGTTCTACATCCTTAAAAGTGATTTCTTTGGTCAATGATTCTACATGCTCATACATTAGTTCTATCCTGACACATTGTTCACTCAATTTATCTTTTAGAACTATCATATCTTGAGCATCAGCTTTCATCTTGGCCCTAAGATCTTCCATAATATCTAGAAGACTAGCATTGTCAGATTTTAAAGTCCGGATTTGAGCTGTCATGGTTGCATGTGTTTCTAGAACTAGGTTCAATCTATCATTTAACGTATCACATAAAATAAATAAATCATGAAACGTTGAAAATTTAAGAGATACCTTTTTGCGATCTGATTCCACGTTGGCCATTTGAGCCGCAAACTCAAGAGTGGTCTGCTCCTCAGATTTTTCCATCAAAGGAATTGAATCGGACTGCTGGGTGTCCTCCTTTTCAACTTCAGCTCTTTCATCGGTCTCATTTACCTCATCCATAAAAGCTATAGCATTAGACTCCGGATGAGTACTCCAATCATATGTACCGTTTAGTTGTCTGTTAGAAGATACATTCGTTAACATACCAACTATCGCAACTTGATTTTCTGAACTACCCGAATTCTGTCTTCCTCGATTCTGATAGTTCTCAACCTTTGGTCTTTGACATTCTCTAGCAAAATGTCCCAACCCTTGACAGTTGTAGCATTTCACCTTGGACTTGTCAAAACCAACATTGTTACTCACACTCAGATTTCTACCCGTTCTCTTCATAAACCTTTTAACCCTCTGCGTTACCATGGCCAGTTGCCATCGTAGGTCCATTTGTTCTAAATCATCCAGATCTACCTGATCGTAGTCCTCTTCTCACAAAGCTGGATCGTTTATTTTACCTTGAACGCATTTTCCATAAGCTGCTACAAACGAAGCTAGGAGAATTAGATGCTCCTCAGCTGATTTAGCGCTCATAGGCATCTTGGTATAACCTTGAGAAGTTGATCCTGAATGGTGTGATATGTCTTCCAGTTTTGAAAACCCTAAGAATTCCCCACTACCAGACTTTTTAGCTTCAATTGGTATACCTTCTTCTCCTAAAAGAACGCAGTAGCCCCCCGACTTCAGTTCACTAGACGTTGATGACTTCGATTTCCCGAAGTACATTTCCGGATCTTGTACTTGTTCAAACTCTCTCTCCTTCTTCTGTAACTTAAAGTTGTAGGCTCTCAAAGTCCCAATGACTTCTCAAGAGTTAAAGTTTCAAACTTTTCTTCATCATGATTTATTAGCGCCGTGTACATCTCCCACTTTGCTGGTAAAGCATCTAGAACCTTCTGTATCTTTTCTGTTTCTTGATACTAAACACTGTGGTTATCAAGTTCAGTCAACAGATGCTAGAACTTTGTGATTATGTCATCCAAAGTTTCATTCTTCAGCCCTTTGAAGATTGCAAACTACTGCTTTAACAATTCTGTTCTCCCCTTTCTAACCCTAGGATTTCCCTCACACCTCTTCTCTAGAGCTTCCCAAAGCTCTTTAGAAGTTCTAGGATTTTTTAAAGTGTGCAGAATTTCCAGAGGTATTGCCATTCTAATTGAGGATATAGCTCGATTCTCAGCCTCATAAATCTTTTTGTCGTCATCTTTCATATTTTGATACGTCAAAACTTTTAATCAACCGTCAAGCTCTTGTGTTGGGGGAACATAACCTTCGTCTATGCATATCCACATACGCATATCATTAAATCTCGCTAAGTCCATAAATCTTTCCTTCCACCAGTAATAGTCTTCTAACTTCATCAGCTTGGGTGGTGAGTTGGATTTGCCTACTTCATGGTCTACTTCAAAGAACTTATGCAAATTTGACATTCTTTCAAACTTTTGTTCACGAACTTAACTTATTTAATTTTTAAAATAAACTTGAAGTAAAACTTAAGTACTTAAATAAGTTCGTATAATTTTTAAGTTCCAAAATGTTTTCTAAATTAAATTCGTTTTGAGTTAAGTTCGAGATAAGCAAGTTCGAGATACCCTATAATTCGTCTGACAAGTTCGTACCAAATCAAATTCGGGAAACCCTAAAACCAAGTTCGAGATCTGACAAGTTTGAACCAAATCAACTTCGAACCCTGACAACTTCGAGCTGATTATGTTCATGGAGGAGCGTATTCTGACAAGTTCGAAGAACCCAAAAACACCCCTTAAGTTCGGGGGCCGCAAGTTCGAGAAACTGCCAAAAAATCGACTTTTTAAATTTATCAGATTAAATCACTGTTTTTAAGATTAAAAAAATGATTTCGACTGAAAATATGAACTAAGATGAATTTTTGCCAATAAACATGCTCGTAGAACTCTGAAAACTTCGAAAATACGTGATTTATCTGATAAAACGCCAAGAAACCTTATGAATGTTCAACCAAACGGACGAACACGAAGAACAATGACGATGGCTCTGATACCACTTTTAAGGTAACCACTTGTACGGATCGGATCAAGGCGTGACGTCGTCCAACAAGTGCGGAATCCTCGTTAGATGCTTAATAAAATGATCACACGCGGAACACGGAGCCGAACATGATGCTAGCCGATGTAAGAAACGACCCTATACGGGGTATTGCTCCAAGAAACTCTCTGAAAAACCTTTCTAGCTCGTACGTGCACAATACTTGCTCTGAAAAGCGTATCTCTCAAAGATTATGAAATTAAACTGATTAAGTTCTAATTAAACCAGCTAAGTTCATTTAGGCCCAAGCCCACGAACTTAAATAAGTTCAAGCCCAACACCCTACGAACTTAGTTCAATTAAGTTCATCTCGGGTGGCTTAAGTTCGTGGCTTAGCCTTAGAACTTATCTTCACATCTTAAAACTTATTTTCACAGTCTAGAACTTAACTTGCAAATGTAGATATCATACAATCATGAACTAACACACATGACTTTTATTCATAAAGCCTCATCTATTATGTTTGACTATCTATTACATAACAAGACTGCTATCGTCACACACGGTGGACAAACACGAGCATTAAAGCTGCTCCGTTTGAGGCACTTTATGTGAGATAGTGTCGATCGCCTATTTGTTGGGCTGAAGTAGGAGATAGCCAAATCACCGGTCCCGAGATTATACACAAGACAATTGAGAAGATAGAACAAATTCAAAACCGATTAAAGATTGCGCGGGATCGGCAGAAAACTTACGCTGATATCAGACGAAGGATTTTGAATTCCAAGAAGGAGATCAAGTGATGTTGAAAGTCTCGCTATGGAAGGGCGTAAGCAAAATGTGGAAAGCTTAACGTCAAGATCAAAATCTCCTAAGATTAACTGGTTAGATAAATCAGAGTTAAACCAATAACCTTGTTTTGAATCAAAATCCAATTAAGAAGTTTGCGGAATAACACTTAATTGTTTTAAGAAAAGTTTCAGAACAGTAAAAAACAGACAATCAAATAAACATAATCAATATCGAAACCATTATATTACCAACACTCAGATTACAATCACCTCTAATCTGTTTGATTAGATGAAGAACACAAACTGTTCTTAGGGTTTTTCAACCTTAGAAGCTTTAGAAACTTTAATCAGAATGCAACTACTATATGAAAACTTAAGCACCAAGATTACATGAGAAAGACCTAGTCTATCTCTATTTAGCCTTTTGATTTGTTTCTTTGACGATTTGTGATTTCTCTGGTAGTAAATATCCTTGGAAGATCTTGAAATCTTGAAATCTTTATCACTTCCTGAATTTTAGCACTTTCTGTTATCTGTCTGTGGAGCAGCTTGAACTTTGACTCTGGCAGCTTGAACTTTTGAACTAGCAGCTCGAGTTTCTTGAACTAGCAGCTCGAACTTTGTAATTACATAGAAATACTACTAACAGTTTGAGAAATCCTAACTAACAGTTTCTTGACATACTTAGATTATTTTCCAACATTCTCCCCCTAAATTAAATTCTTAACAAAAGACTTTAAGTTTCTATACAAATAAGGAAATATGTACAAAGTAAAACTGTTATACACAAACTAAGGCATCCAAAAACTTACATATTACAACTTTGCAAGCTTCTTCCATATAACTTTTATGAAGTCTCTTTTCAACTCATTTCTATCACATTCAATCTTTATTGAGCTCATTTGTTGTAGCCACTTTCTTTGCAAGTCAAGAAATTCAAAACTGTAGAATCTACTGGATCTGTCTGCAAGTTTGAGTCTATATGTCATGGATTTTGTATATAGATCAATCTGTACAATCTTCACTTCCTTGGCAGCTTCTATATCCATTCTGGTAGATTCTGGATCAAATATACTTCTAAGATCCTTTAAGTTATTCTAAACCCACACTATTGGTGACCTAGAGTGACTAGCTTTCCCAATATTGTACATTTGAGTTAGATCATCTCTAGTCATCTTCTGAACTATTTGGATTAGGCTTTTGTACTCCTCTTCTGGACCAACTTCTCTTTTAATTACAAAATGATATACCAGATCAATGTTTTCCAAGGATTTGGCATACTAGTAAGTAATTGGTGGTTTGAAGAAGTCATGTTGATCAAGAGCCATTTCTATTTCCATTGCCCTTTGTAACAGTTGGTCAAACAGAAATCTTTTGACTTGATCAAACTTTGCTTGATGAATAACTTCAAGTTGAGGAACAGCAAGAGTTTGAGGAGGATCTTGGACTTGTTTGGAGGCCTTTTCCTTTTCTTTTTCCATTTCTCTGCCATACAAGGCCTAGAGTTTCTCTGTTGGCCATGATTGTGCAATGACTTTAGAAACACCAGCACTTGCAGTGTAAGTTATCAAAATTTTTCTATGCTCACCCTTTGACGGCCCTGTTGGCCTTTTTCTCTTCTTCTGACTTTCCTTAACCACAAACCCACATAGATAGTATCCAATGGTTTCATCATCCCCAATAGAAGCTTTGGCTTGCTGATACAGGATTTGATCTTGTTCTTCTGCCAATGTTCTGGCCAATTCAACATCATGAGCAACTTGGGCTTCTTTTGAAACAAATTTGATCTTAGGAGACACAATCAAAATGCCCTTTCCTTTATATGTGTTCGCTGCTGAAACTAATGTTGTGGCTTGGACTGCTGAGGATGGTTCTTGAATGCTTTCTCTTATAGACACTCCTCCTGGCCTTTTAATAGAAACAACTTGAGCTTCTGGAGTAACAGTTTGAGAAACTGTTGGGACTGTTAGCCTAGAAGCTGAATCTGCCAGTGGTGAACTTGAAGCTGTTTGGACTGCGAGTGGGATCTCCTGATTCTCCCCCTTTTTGGATGCATTGGTTTGATCATAGGGACCAAAAACCTTTGCTAATAGGGTTTGAATCTGCCTTTCAAGCTGAACAATCTTATTTCCATAGAGCTTCAACCCAAGCTAAAATGGGCAAGCTTTTGTTGATGGACTGATGAGAGCTGTTGTAGAGCAATGATTTGGGAACCCTGTGCAGCACTTATGGACTTGTAATGTTCCAAAAGAGCTACAACAGGTTTCAGTTGTTGATCCATCAAAGCCATGAGTTGCAGACTAGCCTCAAGATCTTCAAATGATAGAGGGATTTGAGATGTATCACTGGCACCAATACCAGAAGTAGAAGAAACATCTGGGCCCCTTTGTTCATGGTTCTGGAGACTTCCAGAAGGTGCTTGCACACCCTCTATTGCCATGGGAGTGGTCTTAGGTATGTTGGTACTGTCCTGTGCCCCTTGTGTACAGACATCAGTAGTACCAGCCACAAAACCCATATGAACATCCTCAGAAGGGATGTTCACCTCCATATTGAGGGTGGGAGTGTCCTCAGTGGGTTTCCTTTCGATATATTGTGCAAGAGTATCCTCTTGCACAGAGTTATTTGGCTCTGGGGTTGGACTGAGGAGGAAGGAGCCCCTACAGCCCTTTGTCTCTTTTTAGTGTATATTTTTAGTGATGGGGCTGGAGAGGTACGTATAGTAGAAGGATCAGAGGGGATATTTGTATCATGAGGAGTGGGTTGGGATCCTGGGGGTGAAGCAGTAATGTGGGGCTGAGCCTGCTCAGGATCCTACCCTCTGTTTATTGGAAAGATAGTCTGCATTGCTTGAGGCAATGAGACATCTACATTATGAAAATTTGCACTTGGATTCAAAAGTCTTTTCACAAAAGGTAAAGAGTGCCTATGAGAAACATTTATCCTTTTGGGTAATAATAAAGAATTGCAAGATTTGTCAATTATTTCAGCCAAAAACCGAGGAGACATCAAACATTTACCATTCTTTAAGGCATGGTGCCTTAACATTCCTTGAAAAATCATACTTCAAAAGTTGAACTGTTGGCCTGTGGATAAGCAAACTAGGGCAGTTACAATATTTGATGAAAATTCAGACCAACCAGTCCTTTTAGGGCTTAAGCACTGTTGAAGAATGTGTACAAGATATTTCCATTTGGGACCAAAATGTGCTTTACAAAAGGTAAATGAATCTGTTGAGCCCCTATACCCTATTTCAAACAAACCTTCATGTAAAGCAGTGAGGGATAGATCAGATATACCTAAAGCATCTTGCAAATGCAAATGATGTCGAATGGACTCCTCTGTGATGGTAATGGTAATACCGTCAATGGTAGATACAAAAGAAGTGATTCCCTCTTGGGTACTTACAGTGGCTGCGTTCCAGAATTGCTCTATGTGAGAGACGTATATAGTGGGGTTGACAGTAAGGGCATAGCGGATAGGAGAATGACGAAGAAAATCCATCATTTCAAGGAAGGGTTGCAGTTCAGCATGTTTGAGAGAGTATGGGAGGCAGTTGTGTTCTTTAACAAACTCCATTGGTGATCACAAACGAGAGGATTTAGGGTTTGGCTCGACAATTTGAAAATCGCACAGAGAGAGAATGAAAAATTACTCTGGATGATATTTTGCAACTGATAGTTGCAACCAAACGAAACTGGAAGTTTTAAGGGTTTGGATTTTGAAAAATATTTAGTCCCGCGTACAACCTCCTTAGTAATGATTGAAATGCCCTGCACACTTATCAGACCAAGTGAACAACTAATAGTCCGAGAAAATGAAGTAGCAGCTTGAGAATAGTCTCAAGCTGTTAGTTATTTACTGAGCAGCTTCTAATGTAACAGTGTCTCCCCCTTAACTAAGCACATATAGTAAATGTTTTTCACATAGTATAAAGAATGGTAATGCAAGATAGATTAATCCATATTTACCAAACCAATATTTGATACCAGAAAGGTGAATCTTCCTACATCAAAAGGTTTAGTAAAAGGATCTGCTAACTGATCATTAGTATGAATTTTGGTAACTTGGATTAATTTCTTTTCATTACAATCTCTTATAAAATGGAATCTAATATCTATGTGCTTGGTTTTGGGAAATTTTACTGGATTTTGTACAATACTGATTGCACTTGAATTGTCAATGTAAATAGGAGTAGATAGAAAGTTCATACCATAGTCTCTTAGTTGGTTCTGAATCCACATAACCTAAGAGAAACAGTTGGCAGCTGCAACATATTCTGCCTCAGTAGATGAAGTGGAGACCGTGGTTTGCTTTTTGCACTGCCAAGAGACTAGTCTAGCTCCTAGATATTGACATCCTCCAGTTATTGATTTCCTGTCTATGTTGCAACCTCCATAGTCGCTGTTAGAGTAGGCTGTTAGTTCACGAGCAGAGTCCTTAGGATACCATAGACCTAATTTTGGTTGACCTTTTAGATATCTAAAGATTCTCTTAACATCAAACAGATGTGAATCCTTTGGGGCACATTAGAACCTGGCACAAACACAAACAGCAAACATTATATCTGGTCTAAAAGATGTGAGATACATTAGTGAACCTATCAAGGACCAATACAGATGAATATCCACATCCACTCCTTCTTTATCTGCATCAAGCTGTTTATGAGTGTCCATTGGTGTGCTAGCAACCTTGGTGTCCTTGTATCCAAACTTTTATAGAATATCATTCACATACTTTGACTGGCTGATGAAGATTCCAGTGGGCTTCTGCTTGACCTGCAATCCTAGAAAGAAAGTTAATTCTCCCATTGAACTCATTTGAAACTTTTTGTGCATCAGAGTCTCAAATTCCTTGCAAAGGATATCATTTGTTGGTCCAAAGATGATGTCATTAACATAGATCTGAACAAGAAGGATCTCTGATTTGATAGGATTTGTGAACAATGTCTTGACTAGAGTACCTCTCTTGAAACCATTCTGGAGTAGGTAGGAAGACAAAGTGTCATACCATGCTCTAGGAGCTTGGTGAAGCCCATAGAGTGCCTTGTCTAACTTGTAGACTCTGTCAGGATACTTATAGTCTTCAAACCCAGGAGGTTGACATACATATACCTCTACTTCAATTGTACCATATAGGAATGCAGATTTCACATCCATGTGATACACCTTGAACCCTTTGTAGCTTGCATAGGCTAGGTACAATCTGATGGCTTCAATCCTTGCTACTGGGGCAAATACATCATCATAGTCTATTCCTTCTTCTTATGTATAACCTTGAGCTACTAGCCTTACTTTGTTTTTTTTATCACTACACATCTTTCATCCTTTTTATTCCTGTAAACCCATCTTGTACCTATTGCCCTCTTTCCTTTAGGCAAATCAACCAGTGTCCACACATTCTGAATCTTGAATTCCAAAAGCTCTTCTTGCAAGGATTTAATCCAAGATGAATCCTTAAGTGCCTCGGTTGCCTTCTTTGGTTCTAATTGTGACATAAAGCATGCATGTTCAAAGGCAGCAATACTGAATTCAGGAACTGCTTCTTCAGAAGCAGTTGATTCCTTGTGGATCATTATCCTTGTCTGCACAGGAGTGCATGGATCTCCCATGATCTGATTAAGAGGATGATATTTGTGAACCCTGAGTGTAGGTTCACTTTCCATCTTAAATGAGCTTCTCAGATTGGTGTCATCACCTTCTGCACCACTTGATGATTCTGCTTCAGTAACAATTTGATCTGGAGATGGGACTCTTTCCCTATTGGTTGCAGCTGTTACTTTAGGACTTGGGATTGACACTTCAAACTCTGTATGTTTGTCTTGTTGGTCAATCAGGACCCCAGGTGGGTCACAAGTAAGAAGTGGTAGAATGGTATACGCATCCCATCTATCAGAATCTTCAACAGTTTGAAACTTTGTGCCAACAACTTGAATGTTTGTGTTGACAGCATGAGGATTTGTACTGGTAGTTTGAACATTGTTTCCAACTGCTCCTGCAGAATACTCATCAAAGCTAAGAGAATTTGTTAGTGAATCTAAATCAAATAACCAATCAGGACCAGTGCCTTTGACATTTGCAGTATTTTCATTAAACTCAACATTTGCACTTTCTTCAATGGTTTTAGATACACTATTATAGACCCTATAGGCTTTGCTTTGTGTGGAGTATCCTATAAAGAATCCTTCTTCAGCCTTACTCTCAAACTTACCTAAGTGAGTTTTAGTATGCATGATAATGCATGAACAGCCAAATGATTTTAGGAAGGCCACTAAGGGAATCCTATGATGGAATAACTCATATGGAGTTTTCCCTTGTGATTGGACAACTTGAACTCTGTTTAGAACATAGTAGGATGTATTTACTGCCTCTACCCAGAAGGTCATTGGCAATTTGGAATAAGCTAGCATGGTTCTAGCAACCTCTATTAATGTTCTATTCTTCCTTTCAGCTACTCCATTTTGTTGTGGTGTTCAAGGAGCACTATATTGCTTTGCAATTCCTTTTGACTCACAGAAATTGTTTAGGATTTGATTCTTAAACTCAGTTCCATTGTCTGACCTGATCACCTTGACTTTTAAGTTAGATTGGTTTTCAATTTTTAGAATGAAGGACTTGACCAACTCAGCAGTTTCATCCTTAGTCCTAAGATAATAAACCCATGTAAACTTGGTGAAATCATCAACAATGACTAAACAGTAGGCTCTTTTATTCAAACTCAAAACAGAAGTTGGACCAAAAAGATCCATATGAAGAAGATGAAGAGCAGATGAGATTGATTTTACTACCTTGGCCTTATGAGAACTTTTGTGTTGCTTGCCTTTGAGGCAAGCTACACAATGATCATCACATATGAACTCCTTCTGTGGTAAACCTCTTACCAAGTTATTTTTGACTAAAGCATTCATGGATTTGAAGTTCATGTGACACATCCTTCTGTGCCAAAGAGTAGACTCATTAGATGATGCTTTGGATATTAAACAACTTAAAGTACTTGTTTTGGATAAGTGTTCTGTGTCCAAACAGTAGACATTGTCCTTTCTTGGTGTTCTAAGTAAAACAAGATTTTCAGGTATTTCAAAATCTTTTAATAGGACAATGCATTCAGATTTATGAATAGAACAATATTCTGTTTGTCACACACTTGAGACACACTTAGTAAGTTATACTTCAGCTGTTCAACATACAGTACATCATTAAATATCATAGTACCTGCTTTGAAAGTACCTTTACCTGTTACCATACCTCCTTTGGAATTTCCACCAAATGCAACATATCCTCCTCAAACCCTTTGAAATTTGACAAGCATTCAGAAATGCCAGTCATGTGCGTAGAGCAGCCACTGTCCACATGCCATCTTGTCTTATGTTGGTTCCTGTGGTTGCCCTGCACAAACAGAAGCTCAGTTAGTAGTGGAGTAAACCCAAACCAAGTTGGTTTTGGGTTGTCCTTGTGCATTGACATAACTAAATACCGTTTGTGTCCTTTTAAACTTAGTGAGATCCACTGGTGGATTCTGTGAGGAGTATTTAGTTATGACATGAGGTGTCCAGGTGTTCTTTCCAACCTTTTCTTTAACAGTCTCAGATGATCCACTACCAGTTCTAGTTTTTGACTTAGTAGTTGGAACTGGATGTTGAGTGCCAGCAGCTTCAGACTTTGCACTGCTAGTTCCATCTTTTGACTTAACAGTTTCAACTTTTGTATTAGCAGTTTGAACTGTGTTTTTGCCTTTGACAGACCATACCTTTTTCATGCTCAATTTTGATTTCATTAAAGTTTGTTTTTGGTGTATAGGCTGCCTTTTGTTGACTTTTATGAACCTGTGATCAACTGTATTCTTTGGAACTGGGGTGACAGGTTTTGAGGCCTTTGAAACCCTTGGTTTTTGAGAAACTGCATGTTTTTGAAAGACAATATGTTTTTCAACAACTGGTTTATATAAACAGTGCTTGGCCAGATGGTTTTTCCTGCCAAAGTGAAAACATCTTTTCATTGTTTTGATAGGGGAACCAGTTTTGTGTGACCATAACTAATTCTTGTTCCTTTGATTTCCCCTTACCTGTTGCTGTGTGGGAAACTTTTTTACACCATGCTTTTGGCATGTGCATACTGGAACATTTTTACCCTTTTTATCTGTTTTGGAAGAAGATGCAACATTACAGTTAGAAGGTACAGAAACATATGAAGCATGATTGTACTCACTCAACTTCTCTTTTCCTTTCAAACTGTTGATTTCTTCCCTCAGGTTGCTGATTCTAATAGAGTTAAAAACTGGAGGTACTACAGGTTCACTCATGGTTTTGGAATTACTCTCTGCGTTCTCACTCATACTGCATTCATTAGAAGTCAATTCTTTGTCCAGCTCAGGCTTATCCTCAAGAGTAGGATCTATAGTTTTCATCTTCTCATCTAATGGTTCATTCACAACCCTATCAGCAACTTCACTCATAGGATGAATGTATTTATTGTTATAGGGAGGTGCAGTAGCATTATATCCTATTCCTTCCTTGAGATTAAGTTGAGATTTTACCCTATCTTTAAATAGAACTCCATTAGATGTTCTAGCTTTTGATTGGCCAGCTTGAAGCTGCCCAAGTCTATATTTGTAGATTCTACATTCTTGTGAGCTTCTAACACCTTCTGTTCATCCTCTTCAAATATCTTATTAAGGGTCTCTATTTTCTCTTTTAGTTCCTTTTTCTCCCACTAATGATATGTTCTATCATGTCCCATCTGAATCTCATTGTCCTTATAGTCATTGATTTGTTTTTCAAGATCCTCTATTGCCTGCATATACTCATACCTCCTCTCTTCCATCTTAGCTAGAGTTTTACACATGCTTTCATTATGATCTCTGTACTTTTTAACCATATTTTTGCATGATTGGGAGCAGAGTTTAGTATCTACCTCAGATGGTAGTTCAGTGGAGGTAACAGTTGTAGCATCTGCCATAAGAGCTTAATTCTGAAACTCCTCTTCTGTTTGGTCACTCTAGTAAAAAACAATGTCTTCTTTAGAAACAAGAGCTAGTGAAAATTGTGTTTGACTGGTTTGTTGGGGTCTTGGTGGCTGCTGACCTCGTGATCTACACTCTCTAGCAAAATGTCCAAGTTTGTAACACTTGAAGCACTCAACCTTTGATTTATCAAATGCTGGCTTGCCTTCTGTTCTGGCTTGAAAGTTTGTTATGCCAGTCCTTTTAAGAAATCGTTTAGCCCTCATAGTTAACATGGCATGTTGCCACTTTAAGTCCATCTCTTCTAGATCATCTGGATGGATTTGTTCTAGACCTTCAGCTTTATGAGCAAAAAGTCCATCACTTGCAACAACTCCCTCATAATGAACTTCAAAAGTGTTATCATCAGTCCCTGAAAAAGAACCACAGCAGTTGAATTTATCATTTGAAGTAGATGATAGCAGAACAATGTTTTAATTGTAAGAGAAGAGTTTCTTTTTATTTTCAATTTCAGATTCAAACACTCTCAAGCTGTTTTAGAGATCATCCAACTCTATTTCATCTAGAGTGTCCTTTGTTCTCCATTGTGCAGCATATACTGTCCATTCTTCACCAAGAGATCTGAGGAATTTTCTGTTCACTTCATCTTGATCCAAGCTAACCTTAGCACTCTCCAATTCACCTATCAACTTATTGAACCTATCAAAGATTTGAGTAAGGTTTTCGTTCATTCCACCAGAAAAATTTTCATACTGCTGTTTTAAAATATCTTTTTGGTTTCTTTTTGTGCTAGCATTGCCAGCAAATCTTTTTTCTAAGGCAAGCCATAGAGAATGAGCAGTATAGAATTTTTTAAACGGATGTTGATAAGCATTAGGAATGGCTATTTGTAAAATAGTGAGAGCTTTAACTTCATTCATTCTAGCCTTTCTTTCAATCTATGTTTTTGGAGGTGTTCTTTTTGTTTGCCTTTAGCATCTAGTTCAGGATCAACTGCAGGAGGATTTTCAACAACTTCCAATAGGGCATAATCAATAAATTGAATGTGCTGTTGAATCCTGAGTTTCCACATCTCGAACTCAGTGGGTTTGAGCATAGGCACTTTAAGTCCTTGCCCAGATCCACTACTGCTACTATCAAACTCCATTGCAGAAAAAGAAAATTTAAATAATTAACGATGAAAGTTTCTGACTTTGAAAACAAAGAATAAAAATAAAACAGAACCTGTGGCTCTGATACCACTTGTCAAGATCAAAATCCCCTAAGATTAACTGCTTAAATAAATCAGAGTTAAACCAATAACCTTGTTTTGAATCAAAATCCAATTAATTAGTTTGCGGAATAACACATAATTATTTTAAGAAAACATTCAGAACAGTAAAGAATAGACAATCAAATAAACATAATCAATATCGAAACCTTTATATTACCAACACTCAGATTACAATCACCTCTAATCTGTTTGATTAGACGAAGAACACAAACTGTTCTTAGGATTTTTCAAACTTAGAGGCTTTAGAAACTTTAATCAGAATGCAATTACAATATGAAAACTTAAGCACCAAGATTACATGAGAAAGACCTAGTCTTCTCAATTTATAGCCTTCTGATTTGTTTCCTTGAATATCTGTGATTTCTCTGGTAGTAGATATCCTTGGAAGAGCTTCAAATCTTGAAATCTTTATCACTTCCTGAATTTTAGCACTTTCTGTTATCTGTCTGTTGAGCAGCTTAAACTTTGACTCTGGCCGCTTGAACTTTTGAACTAGCAGCTCGAACTTTGTAATTACACAGAAATACTACTAACAGTTTGAGAAATCCTAACTAACAGCTTGACATACTTAGATTATTTCCCAACACTTAATCCTCGTTATATCGGGTCATTCAAGATTTCCCAGAGAATTGGTCCGGTAGCTTATCGGCTTGGTCTACCCCCAGAATTAAGCAGTGTACACAACACCTTCCATGTGTCGAATCTGAAAAAGTGACTGTCAGATGAAACACTCATCATACCTCTGGAAGAGCTACAACTGGATGACAAGCTACATTTCATTGAAGAACCTGTAGAAATTACTGACCGAGAAGTCAAGAAGCTGAAACACAGCCGCATACCTATAGTAAAGGTCAGGTGGAACTCTAAGCGCGGTCCTGAGTTTACATGGGGACGCGAAGATCAGTTTCGGTAAAAATACCCTCATTTGTTCTCATATACTCAAGCAATGGAGAACACGAGCTAATTTTGGGACGAAATTCGCTTATTAGGGGGAGAGTGTAACATCCGACACAAAATCAGGTTAGCAACTATAACTTAATCAGTAGTTTCTAGAAAATTATAACCAAATCAGTGGTCATTAACAATTAATAGATGTGATTAACAAATTTCATAAGGAAGTCCATCTCAATTAGAAACAATTTCATCGGCGCGATGAAACGGCAAATTAATTAATCCGATCGATTTACGATATGATGGATTAATTCAACTAAGTACATAATTAAATTTAGATTAGTGACACTAATCATGCATTAACAAACTTAATTAACATTAATTATGCAAGACTAAAACAATTCATTAAACTAATTCATTCATAAGTATTTATGAATTTACATAAAATGGGAAATACAAAAATAGATTCTAAACACTTTTATACAAAAAAAAAATAATGAAATACCCCATAAATACACCTACATGGCCAGCCATGTAAAGGTACATAATATAGCTTTTGACTTTCAGTTTTTAATCCAAACCCCATTCACCATCAAAATCAAATCCTTCTTCATCATCTCCTTTCACATCACCCAAATCCTCACTCAACCTCCATTTGCAAGATCAAACTTTCTCTATAAAAAGAGAGCTCATTTCTCATTCATCGTCACACATTTTCAAGAGCAAAACCTCTCATTTTACTCTCTAAAATCCATCCATAGCCACACACACACACACAACCAAAGTTGTTTTCTTTCTTTATTCTTCAAGAATTCAAGCTTTTCAACAGTTTCTTTGGTGCAACTAGTTCAAGAACAACTTTTCTACACATTTTCATACTTCTAATACATCAAAATAAGTAAATACTACCTTATTACTTCTTGTATTTGTGTTTATATAAGTCTTGCATAATATATATAATCACCAACAACAACAAGGTTCATTAAAACTCAAATTTGTAAACAACTAGTTTTGTTTTAAAGTTTGTTTCTTCAAATGTGTTTATAAATTTATAAACACATAATGTAAGTATGAATAATATGAAAAAAAATTATATAAATGTGTTTCATAGCCTTTTATACATGTGGTTTTGGATAAACAACAAGATTCACAAGTTGTTTCAAGGTTATGAAATCCGGATTTTCGGCAGAAATATTACATCAACTTTGAAAAATCATAACTAATTCAAAACTTAAAGAAATGAGTTGATTATTATTTCAAAAGTTAGATCTATGTCTTAAATAAATATCTTGAGGTTTTCATAATTTAATATGAAGTTTTGAACCCCCCCCCCCCCTAATATTATTTGGGATTCCGGAAGTTTAACAGCTCAAAAATGGCCAACATAAGAATTTTAACGAGCCTTTTCTTTAACCTAAGCACCTCGAAAAATGGCTGTTCTTACCTTGAAAAATTCTTTTTAGATAGTAGTTTTATGACTATGAATGTCAAAGCTCAAATCGTTTTGGAGCTTGGTCAAAAACCGCCACAAAGTGGGCCAAAAAACCTTTAAAAAGCTGCAAAATTTTATATATATATATATATATATATATATATATATATATATATATATATATATATATATATATATATATATATATATATATATATATATAAACTTGACGTTTTTAATTGTGTTTTATTTATTACCTTCTTAAGTTGGGTGATTCAAAACATAAAAACCCTTATGCATGCATATTATCATATATATGGGAGATATTAATTCCCTCATATCATTTAGGACTCAGTTAAACACGTCCGGTTTCACCACTCATCAACAACGCAAATCTTTATTTTACGCTCAAATTTCCCATCACACTTACGATGAATCTTCGTAGTCCCTATTTTTAACGTTACGTTTTGGGGTAGAAATACATGCTTCATTTTAATATGGACACAGAAACTGTTTCATTTCTTTTATGCATTACACATGTGGTCCCATCAGCCCTCAGATCATGGACCATTAGTTACATTTTTATGTAAGCGCGAATATATTATGGATAGATCTATCGGGATTAATGTCCCCCACCTAGGTTGGTCGCTCCAACTGCTAAGGGGTGCATATATATTTAACATTACGGTATTACAGCGGGGAATACCGCACAGGGCAAACTCATAATTAAGTTTCGGTTGCATGATGATTTTTATGTAATACATAACATGGAATTTATGATTTTATAAATTCAAACTCAACTGTTTATGTCCATACAAGTCATTTTTCGTGTAAACCTATGAACTCACAAACAATTTTGTTGACGTATTTTAGCGTGTATTTTCAGGATATTAAGGCACGTGCACTGCGTTGGATATATTCCAAGGCTTCCGTACTTTTGGAGTCGCATCTTTTCAAAATATCAGAGATTTATTTGCATTATTAATATCATTATGGTTATGTATTTCAATCTCTGTAACTCGTGAACTAGTTACGTTTCATTTTGGTTATGTATAAAAGATATTATATCCTGATGTTTATTAAATGTATTTCTCGAAAATGTCCATATAGGGGTCGTTCACTTGATTATGACTATGCTTCCCTGACGTCACGCCTAGTTGCCAACCGGGGTTACTGGGTGTGACACCATATGCTGTTTTAAGTGAGTTAAACTTGTATTTTGTGTAACTATTGTCAATGCAATGGCCACTTTGTTTTTATGTATGTGTGGCTGATTGCAACCATTTGGTCACACAACGAGTGTCTTCTTGTGGGCTTTTGTCACATAAAATTATGTCAAAAGTGGCCGTAGGTGTTAAAAAGTGTGACCATATGCTGTTTTAAGTGAGGTAAACTTGTATTTTGTGTGACTATTGTTAATGCAATGGCCACTTTATTTTTATGTACGTGTGGCTGATTGCAACCATTTGGTCACACAATGAGTGTCTTCTTGTGGGATTTGGTCATATAAAATTATGCAAAAAGTGGTCGTAGATGTTAAAAAGTGTGACCATTAATTGTTCACCTAATGACCACTTAAATTTTATGCACTATTTAGTTACACAAATAATTAATCAAACAGTGGCCACAACGTGTCACCATAAGATATATATAGATATATGTGTGTGTGTGTGTATATATATATGTACATGTACAGTAATTGCATCAACTAATTAAATAGCACTGTAACGTAATGCCTTTTGACTCTTCAATTTGCTCTTCGCTTGCTTTGGAAATTTCAAATCTTGACTAGTCACACAAATCGGTTGTTGTTTTTTGCGCTTTTGTTTTACTTCTGGTACAGCACCAGCTGCTGCCTTTTGTCCAAAATTTGGTGGTGTTACCTGTAATAAGAAACAAGGCGTATATCTATGAAACACTAAATTAAAATGAAGAACTATATATACATATATATATATATATATATATATATATATATATATATATATATATATATATATATATATATATATATATATATATATATATATGTAGGCAGATAAAATACCTCGTGACCCTCATCAATAATCACTTTGTCCTTTGGCCATGCATAAAAACGACCTAATGCGTCTTTAGCTGTTTTGAAACCATTGTTTCCTTCGTCCGAAATACAAGCTGCATCCACTGTCGATTGGTCAACGGACACTTTGTAGCAATCATCTCGGAGTGGTGTGTTAAAAAGCATCACTTTTTCATCTGTCAAGTAGACAGTACCCTTAGCAATGATGCTTGTCCTCTTTATGTTCCACAGTTTACAGCTGAACATCTAAAGAAAATGATAACGATTATTATGTATTTATTTTTAATTTGTATGTATGCAGGCATCAGAATTTGATTATACAATGTACGTATGAATATTTTGGATGAATACATATATTGTTGGGAAAATATCATTTAGTATAAATGTCAAACTGCTAGTTGAGTTTTTCATGCTGTTAGCATACTTCTGGGGTGCTACCAATTCTGAAGTTGTTAGTTCAAGAAACTCAAGCTGCTAGTTCAAGAAACTCAAGCTGCTAGAGTCAAATGATCAAGTTGCTTATTAATAATAACAGAAGGTGCTACAAACAAGGAAGAGATAAAGATCAGAAGATTTGAATATATCTCTTGAAAATAAATTGTAGTTTTATAAGGAAACAAATACAATAGAATAAATAGAGTAGATAGAAGTTCTCAATGTACACACGTAATATTTTGCCATTCTGTTTTAAGTTTTCGTAAGCCTGTATGGTTGTAAAAGTGTAAGAACGGTTTGTGTTGTTCGTCTAATCAAAAGGATTAGAGGTTATTTTGAAAGCTGTAATCATTCTGAGTTTGAATATAAAATTCTGAGTTTGAAAGTTATAACCTGTGGTTGTTTTGTCACTGTTGGAGAGTACTGCCTCTTTTGCCTGAGTTTAGTAATTCTTCATGACTTGTGAATCAGGGGGCGTGCTGTTTGACTCGCCAACAGAATTACCAATCGATTCCTATATATAAAAGTCGGTAAACTAATAAGTCATGTATATATGTAAAACTTTTAAATCACAGTGAGAAATTAATATTAAACTGATCAGTTTAATTCAAATATTATAATACTTACATTTGTTTGTACAGCTGGCTTTTCCTTCGCAAATTGGCCCTCATCCTGATGAGTATTGGCAGTGTTAGGATTAACGTCCAATGCTAGAGACACCGCTAGAGACACCTGCAATAAAAATTAAGAAATGCATTTGTTAGCAATATAAATGTATAAAATGTTAATCAACATAATTAATACAACAAATGTGTTCCTCAGATACTGGTGCATGAGTTGACAATGACTTTAACTTCTCCCCTTGTGCATCCAACCGAGCCAAAAGTTGGTTAACTATTGCATGTGTATCTTCCACTTGCGTTGTCAACGACTTTATCCTAAGGTCTTTGTCTTCACGTTCGCGTCTCTCAGCTTCACATTCGCGTCTCTCAGTAGCAAGTTCTGCTTGAAGTAGTTTGACTCTCTCATCATCCGATGCTTTTCTTCGAGGAATATTAAAATATTTTCTGATTGTCACTCCGCTTCCCACTCCTCTTGCATATCCCGACTTTTCGGGACCAAATACCTCTGTCAAGGCATCAGTCCCCTCATCAACCATTAAGGTTCCGACTTTGATATTGTCCTCGGTGGCTCTCTGGATTAATGATTCCAATAGGAACTAAGTAATTTGTTTAATGAAAATAAACATGAATATGTTAATTAAATTATGTATTAGCATATTTTTGTCAAGCATACATATGTCAAAATGCTTACTACTTCATCGGCCTTTGCTTTAGTCCTTTCATCTCAAAATACCCTTTCTTCGTTTTGCCTTCCTTTGAACCACAATATACCACGTGGGGGTTCTTCATGTGCTTCAATTACATTTTCTTTGATCTTATAATTATCAAATACACATGTAAAGTTAAACCAATTAGTTTATATATACAGTACTTAGAAAATAGAAAACATAAATAAATTACTGTTCTGTAAATGTAGTTACCAGTTTCTTTTTCACATATTCGTATCCACCTCGTCCCATAGTATGTGGATAAACAGACATGGAGCGCGCCTCTTTAGATGTATCTGACTTTTTCTTAATATTAGAACAAAATGATACTTAATTAACGTTTGCAAACACAATATATAATATGAAAGATATATGTATGGACTTAATTATAATATAACCAAAACATGGTAAGCTTTTGTGCTCGTATACTGTACGAAATCAACCCATCCCTTGGGCTTGACAATTGCACTATACCTGGGTGGGGCGGGATTTAGTTTTGAAGGTGTATCTTTGTTGGGCAGTATGTATTTTTCCCTCAACTTCCTTCTGAGGTTCCTTAGATATGCACCAAGACGATTCATTACTAACTTTCTGTATGTCTCATCAACATTAAAATATCGCTGCAAATAACAAATTAAATACACAAATCTGATTAACAGCAATCTTGTTTAATTTTTGAACATTAAGAAATTAAACATAATTGGTTAAAACTAATCGTGATTTCATCCCATAGCTTAGCTCTTGCTTTTGAATCGACCTTCTTCCATGATAGAATCTTCAAGACTATGTTCTCACGAACAATGTCTCGTAAAAAACTTGCAAACATTGTTATGTGATTCCCTGTTAGCCTATCCATTGTATCAAATGTTACCTTGAGCTTTAATGCACCGGGTGTGCTGTACCGGTTGCGAAACTTAGATAAACTTGTTATGCCCCTCGACGGAACTATTTTGATTGGTTTTTCATTGATTCCAACATGATCCATCTCATGTTGTTCATCATAATTATCGTAATCCTCTAATTCATATCCGTCATGATCATTTGCCTTGCCATTATTTTGAATAAGAAGTTGATTGTTCATGGTTTCAGTATCCATGATGCTTTAGTTCTTTTGGAGAGAGTTGAAAAAGATTAAAAATGATTAATATTCGGCAGAAAAGAGTAAAAGCAGATTAATGATTGTGTTTGTAGGCATTAACTGTATCGGAGTTTAAGGAATGTAAATCGTCAAGTCTAATTTAAAATTTTCGCATAAATTTTGGCTCCATGTTTAAGATATTCCAGAATTCTTTCGCTCCAAAATTAATAAGAAAAATATCAGAAATGTTTTATGAAAAAATACAAAAATGAATGACTTAGCTTAGTGGTAATGGTGGTAGATGGTGTTGGGCTGGTCACGTGTTCGAGTCTAACATGTATATTCTTTGACCTTTTTTATTTTGTAAGAGATAATGATATAACTTATATCTTTATTAATTTTAATGTTAGTTTTATTATTCATGGAATGGAATGGAGTTGAATTGATTATATATAATCTAAGTTTATGAGTTACTTGATTAGTTTTAACCTAAGTTTTATTATTCACTTGAGTTAAATTGAGAAATTATGTTTTTGCAAATCTCGAACTGTTAGTTCAATTTCTCAAGCTGTTAGTGCATTTTCTCAAGCTGTTAACAACAAAACTTATATAAGCTAAATAACTTATACCTGCAATTTGGGTATAGTTTAAAGACCATTTTCACAATTTACTCTAATTTGAATTCAAAACAACAAAAATGATCAACCAACATTTGTACATAAACCTAAACATATATTGTATTATAAATCAGAACTTGCTTGTAGTAATTACAAGTATTAACATTGTATTCTGTACATAATTGTATCAAAACCATACATTGACATCCCAGGGTTGTATAAAATGGCAGTAACAAACATCCCAAATACAAACATTAAAACTAAAAATGTATTCATTGCCAAAAAGAAACCCTGTAAGTAATGCATCATCTTGCCAACTGTGTTGTTGACAAGAAAGTCTAAGCCTGTTTAAATGCCTTGGTAACAGCTTTGGGCAATCATGCATCAACAAACATCTGACTTTGGCAGCCGTTTCTGTCACCGTCAGCGGACGCCCTGCTGATTTCTAGAAACCAGCATTCAACAGGCTCCTTGCGTCTTCTACGCTTTGTCCACCTTGTGCTATTAACAGCATTCCAAGGACAAACGTAGCATTAAGCGCTCCCAAACATGCTGCCCGTTGGAGCCTCTCCATCCCTTGAGGCTCATTACCCACATAAAAGATATTTAGTTGTTGATCAAGACAATACAGAAACATAAATATGTATTTTATGTTTATGCAAATAAAAAAAACAATAGAAAGCATGTCAAATAAGGTGTTCCAATCCATCATTAAACAGCAAGTTTATGTTTCCCTTCTCCCTTAGAAGGTATAGCAGTTCAGTTTTTAGCCCCCCTAAACCTTATTCGAAGGATGGAATCAACTTCCATCATCTGATCAACGACATCAGACTCTGCTTCTCGTTGGAAGGTTTTGCAACTCTAATGAATGCAGATATAAAAGCTTAATAAAACGTAATCTTAAATAGGCAAACACATTATTATCAACTGTAGTTTCTTAATAAAACGTATTCATGTTCATTCAGAAAATCTAAAATCTAAGCCCTAATAAATGGGCTACAGTTCTTTAACCTTAATCTATCTCTTAAATAGACAAATACATCATTATCTTAGTTGAATCGATAATATATGCTAGGGTTAGTAAACTTACATTCTCTTGCAATTAAAAAGTTCAGAGGCACTTGATGCCCCCAAAAACCCCAATATACTCGCTATTACTTCATCTGGAAGCTCCACAATCGTTAATCTGATTTGCGTAGTTGCTTGGCGAGAGTTTGAAATGATGATTTGTAGAAGATCGTGTCTTCTGTGATTATATGGTGATGCTCTGTTCAGACTTTGGGGAATTGCATGTAGAAGAGGAAAGGTTACTAGAAAAGAAAACATTAATGACAGAGAATCCAGCACAAGGAGTGCTCATGAACTTGGAAGAAGATGATTTTGGTGATGATGTTGCATTTAGTGATCTTTTTGAACAACTGATGAGTGAAGCTCAACCTGCTAAGAAAGAGAGCACAAAGAAAAGAAAAAGGTCTTCTCAATCTTCAAAGGCTGAGCACAGAAGATTCTTGATTAATTATTGGCATTCAAACTCTGGAATTTCCAAGAAGATTGTTTCAAATTGGACCACAGAGCAACTGCTTAAGAGGTATTATGTATAGGTCAAGAAATATGAAGTTGTGAGAAAGGATCAGAATGATGCTGAAATTGATCCAATGGTGATTGAGAGGACTAATGAGTGTCCTGCTGAACAAGGAGAAGAAATCACTAAGGCAAAATTTGACAAAGTGATGTAGGTTGTCAAGGAAGTGAGTTATAAGTCATTAATGCATATGGAAAAGACTCTAAGAATTTTGGAGAAAAAAGTGCTTAAAAAAACAAAAATAATATTTTCGAAATCTCAACCTGCAGATGCACATATGATAATATATCATTTTGTGGTAAAAAGAGAAACGGGTGCTGATGAAGTTTATACGATTGTATTTCAAATATTTTCAAAGATGACAAGAAGATTTGACTGACATGTACAGAATTGGCAAGTCAAACTACTCAAACTCTCAATTGTACAGTGTTATAGAGTTGATGAAGGCCCTTGCATGTGTTTTGGAACCAGATGTTTTTAAGCAAGGGCTGACTGCTGAACAGAATATCAAAATCTTACAGGTTGATGTGTACGAGAATTCCATGACATACAGACTCAAGCTGGAAGATAGAACAACTCAGTATTTTGCTTTGCAATTTTTGAATCACTCTAAGGAGAAACTGCAAAAGATGAGAGATGCAAATGTTGAAGGATTTGATCTTGATCTGGCAAAGAAACTATCTGATGACATTGTAAGAAAGGTTGCAAGATTATAGTTTTGAAGATCAGAAGACTAGCTATATTAGTTGTAATATACTAGCCTTGTAAGTTATCTTTTAATTGTAATATATTAGCCTTGTAAATTACCTTTTAATTGTAATATATTAGCCTTGTAAATTACCTTTTACTTCATTAATTTATGGAATGATTATTTGTACGCATCTTAATTTCTATGTGATTTGGTTATAAAACACTTAACAGCTTGGAAAAATGCACTAATACCTTGAGAAATTGAACTAACAGTTCGAGATTTGCAAAAACAGAATTTCTCAATTTAACTCAAGCGAATATTAAAACTTAGGTTAAAATTAATCAAGAATTTTTATAAAATTAGGTTACAAATCAATTAACAGCTTGAGAAAATGTGCTAACAGCTTGAGAACTAAAACTAACAGTTCGAGAAAACTCAACCACTAACTTATGTAACCATATAGTATATGAATTATTTATATCCTAAAATAAAAAAAACTGCCACATTCAGGATTCGAACGCGGGTTCACTTTTAGCCACAGTAATGTTTTAGACAACTCAACCACTAATTAAGCGGTTCTTTTACTAAACCCTAATTATTTATAAAAAACATCGTACAACACTAATCAAATCTTCAACCACTCAACCAGAAGTCAATTAAACCCAAATGGACAAGTATTGGATGGGATTACAAAGGCTGAACAGAGGTTATAGAGATGGAGTAACAACATTTATTGATTATGCAATAGAGAACTTGAAGAAGATGAATAACATCGACCCAGAAGGTAACAAAAAGCAACTTCAAATGCCATGACCATGTTCCAATTGTTTAAACCGTTTAATGCGTAATGTGGAGGAAGTGGAATTCCATTTATTCTGTAATGACATTGATCAAAACTACACAAAGTGGACTAAACATGGAGAAAGGATGAGCCATACTTTACTGCCGAACATCACAGTGGTACAACAGATTATGTTGACACGTAGATGCTTTTTGATTCAGAAATTCCAACTAATGGCCCAGAAATAGTGGAAATGGTTAATGCTGCAAAAGATAATTTCGATGATGAGGATCCGGTTGACCATGCCAAGTTTCTAGAACTACTACAGGACGCAGAGAAGCCACTTTACCAAGGATGTCCTGACTTAACAAAGTTATCAGCAATTGTTGAACTGCTCAACTTGAAGAGTAAGGATAGCTGTTCTGATAAGTTCTTTACTGAGTTACTAGATTTGTTGAAAAATATGCTACCGGATGGTAACAAACTGCCGGAAAAAACGTATGAGGCAAAAATTTGTTTGAAATTGATGGGGTCAGGATACAAAAAGATTGATGTATGTACAAACAACTGCCTTCTTTACTGGAAGGAGGATGAGGAATCAAGTGTGCATCAAACTTATGGGACATCAAGATGGAAGGTGGATAAGAAGACGAATAAAGCGTACGAGAAAATTCCAGCGAAAAGCATGTGGTATTTTCCAATAATACCAAGAATGGAACGTCTCTTTAGGATACAAAGTATTTTAGAAGATTAAACATGGCACGCAACAAGGAGGAAAACAGATGGTGTGTTACGTCACCCTGCAGATTTACAGGCATGACGCACCATAGACACATAATTCCCGGTAATTGCTAAGGATCCAAGAAATATAAGGCTAGGAATATCGGCTGATGGGATTGACGTGAACATAGGAAATAGGCATCACAGTGTATGGCCACTTTTAATTGTCATTTACAACCTTCCTCAATGGTTGTGTATGAAAAGAAAGTTTATAATGCTTTCTGTGTTGATACATGGATACCCGGGAAATGATCGATGTATTTTTAGAACCATTGATTGATGATTTGAAAACCTTATTCGAGACAGGGGTTGATACATATGATGCTGCCACAAACAAAATGTTTAATCTACGTGCGGTTGTCTTGTGGACAATAAACGATTACCCTGCAATTGGTACTTTATGTGGCTGCCCACCGGTGGATACAAAGGCTGTGTAGTATGTGGGAAAGAAACTGGTTGTGTTAGACTTCCTGCATCATCCAAGCAGAGTTATTTTGGTCACAGAAGATTTCTTCCACAAGGACACCCATTCAGAAGGCAATCGAAGGCGTTTAATGGAAAACAAGATTTTCGCTCGTGTCTAAAACCAATGACTGGAAAAGACATTTACAACGAGGTCAAAGATATTGAAAATAAGTGGGGAAGGGTAAAATGACCAAACTAGAAGCACACAAGGAAAAGAGGAAGAGAAGATGGTAGTTCAAGCCAAGTAAATGAACAAGATCGTGCATACTGGAAGAAATTCAACATTTGGTATCGAAAGCTTAAGTATTGGAGGCATAATGAAGTTCAACATTGCATTGATTTCATGCATATTGAAAAGAATGTTGGTGAGAGTATAGTCAAAACTTTACTAAATGTTCCAGGAAAGACGAAAGATGGAGAGAATGCTCGATTGGATCTAGTAGAGTTGGGGATAAATAAACCAGAGTTGTTTGCTAGGAAAGACGTAGACAAATTAGTACTACCTGCAGCAGGTTACACATTAACCAATGAAGAAAAAGACATCTTTTTTGAAACGTTACACAACATGTGAGACCCTCTGATTTCTCAAAGGTCTCAAGTCAAGGCCCAGTCGCAATGCAATATCAATCAGGAAACTAAGATAAAATTAACAATTGCGGAAATAAAGTTAATTACAAACAGAGACAAAAGACTAAGTATAAGGTACAAACTTCTAGACTATTTCATCAAAGCACAAATGTAAACTAGCCCAATCCCCAAAGCTAAATCTTCAATCAAGTACCAAGGTATTGGAACAGGTTCTAATGTACTTCAAGCTCTTTCAAAGTCCTGACCTATGAACTAGGTCCAGCCAATCCTTTGCCTTTACCTGAAAAATAATGCAACAACGGGGTAAGCTTAATTGCTTAGTGAGTTGTAGATTTCACTTTAACTGCATATTATGTGAATTGAGACTTTTGTTGCATGATCCTGATTTTATTGACATTCTGATCTTGAGCTTATTGATTTATATTATCATAGTATATTTACTATGATTTGTTGAGCTGAGCATTTATTCTACCAGAATCTATTTCATTGATGAGTCATTTGATTGTTAAGCTTAACTCCATCACTATTGCTCAGTGTTGGGTTAATGTTAGGCTTATGATGTGCTGATTTACGTGATGAAAGCACAGAGGGTAGCTAGAGCTGAGCATTCCGATGATATCCATATAGAGCTTTTACTGGTAGCTAGCCCAGTACGTGGCTGATCCCCACTAATGATGCGTGTGTATGGATTTATCATCATCCGAGCATTCCTTATGAATTTGTCTAAAAGTCTCAAGAGCAACAACAGTTTTATAACTGGGAGCTGAGCAAAAGTCGCGCATCAAAAGAGCATTAATTGGCCAATGACCCTTCGAGATTGAGCTGTGCATGAGCCTAGTGCAGTGCATATAGAGTTGAGCCGTGCATGAGCCGAGTGCAGTGCATGTGCTTCCGCGTTCATAATTGCATGTTAAATGTGAAATTCTACATTCTCACTAAGCAATTAAGCTTACCCCGTTGTTGCATTATTTTTCAGGTAAAGGCAAAGGATTGGCTGGACCTAGTTCATAGGTTAGGACTTTGAAAGAGCTTGAAGTACATTAGAACCTGTTCCAATACCTTGGTACTTGATTGAAGATTTAGCTTTGGGGATTGGGCTAGTTTACATTTGTGCTTTGATGAAATAGTCTAGAAGTTTGTACCTTATACTTAGTCTTTTGTCTCTGTTTGTAATTAACTTTATTTCCGCAATTGTTAATTTTATCTTAGTTTCCTGATTGATATTGCATTGCGACTGGGCCTTGACTTGAGACCTTTGAGAAATCAGAGGGTCTCACAGGATGGTATCAGAGAAATAGTTTGAGTGAATCATTGTATTACATGTAATACATGATCTCAAACTTGTGCAATGCTATAGTATCAATCATGACAGGATGGCTTGAACTAAGATAGGTTTCAGAGACTAGTAGGATGGGGCATGAAAGGGTACAATGTGCTAGGCTAATGATCTAAATGTTTAGTGATTTGAATTTCAGAGCTATGTCTGGAGAAGGTGGACCATCAGGTGGCATGACCCCAGAGCAAGTCCTGGAAATGATGCAACAACTAATTACCCAGAATAATGAGCAACAAAACAAGTTTATGCTAGAGCAAATTGAATCAATAAAGAAAACTGAAAAGAGAAGTAAACATAAAAAGAAGCAAACTGAACAGTCAAGCGAATCGGAATCCGATAATGAGCACGTCAATAAGCGAGTTGTGCAGCCAAAAGGCTGTAGATTCAAAGACTTCAAAGCGAGTGGTGCCTTAACGTTTGAAGGCACAGTAGATCCAATACAAGCGTTAGATTGGATAAGTCATACTGAAGAGATCTTCAGTATCTCAGAATGTCTGGACAGCAACAGAGTTAAGTTTGCTACAACACTGTTCGTTGGAGCTGCTAGAGCTTGGTGGAAAACACAAAGGAGCATCTATGGTGAGGAAGCAATTACGACATTGGACTGGGAGCAGTTCTTGGAGATGTTCAACGCCAAATACTGTCCAACGGATAAGCAAGACGAACTCGAGATGCAGTTGATGCAATTGAAACAAGGAACTAAAACCGTTGATGAATATGAACATGAGTTCTCGAGACTTTGCGGCTACTCGTCATATCAAGTAGCAACAGAAGAGCGTAAGATAAACCGATTCAGACTGGGTCTGAATCCAATATATAGAAGACAAATGAGCAGCATAAAGTTCACGACGTATCTCAGTATAGTGGAAGCAGCAAGAATGGTGGAGCGGGAATTCACAGATTCGAGTTGTGAACCGGTTATGATGGCTATAAATCCTACATGTCCATCTCCACCTAAGAAACAGAAGTCTAGTAGATTCTTCGGTTCATCCAAGTCTAGTCAGCAGCAGTCGCAAGCATCTTCTACACCTCAGAAGACTAGAGTTTATTCCATACAGTCAGGAGCGCGACCGTGTAAACGCTGTAACAAATTTCATAGCGGACGCTGCAACCCTATAGATGTGACCTGTTACACTTGTAACCGGATTGGACATGGAAGCGACGAGTGCCCAGAAAGAAGCGATGTATGCTACAACTGTGGTGAGCGTGGACATTATGCCAAACATTGCCCGAATACACGCGTGCTTACTAATCCTGAACAACCAGTTGGCAGAGCAATTCAACAGAGTACTACAATGATACCTACAGCAAAGGCGCGAGCTTTCCATATTACTGCTGAGGATGCCGAGGAGACACCAGAGACGCCAAAAGACCACAATGGTAACTAATACTAAGTTTCTTATATGCTAAAATGATTTAATTCTGTTACCATATGAATTTCAATTCCAACATAAGTAGTGAGTTAACTGTACAACCCTGTCATCGATAGTGAATAATGCGGATGACATATGGGTCGCATCAGTTGAAGTTACGATATAAATACATGTCCAATAAGAAATTATACCTATATGCAATATAGGTGTTGTAATCTGAATCATGTATGATTCAAAACCCGAAAGAAATCAAAATATAATCCTAAACACCAGCTACTTCGTAAATCCTTGTAATCTAAATGATTACAGCGTGTCTTATAATGAGACAGAGGTAGAAGTTGCTGATCCAATAAATATTAATGAGAAGAGTATTTGACCCAAATAATTAAGCACCCAATGACAACTTGAGTAAGAATCAAAGAAGTAAGAGGCACAAAGCGAGAGTAATAAAGAAATAGATTGAGATCTTTGTGAAATCAAGCGATTGGTCATAAATGACCAATGAAATGCCGTATATGCCAAATAAATGTAAGAATGGATTCTCACTATGTCGACGCGAGATAGTGAGATATCTAATATGGAATTCCTATTCCATCTAAATGCAAATAAAATGAAAAGCTTCCGTCAAAATATTAAAGTAATTTAAATTCAAAAATTTACCGATGAAAATTCAAATAAAAGTCTACACATATAATTAAACAGAACCAAAGGCTATTGCTTTGTCAAAGCCTCTTGATCGAATTGCACAGTAAACTATTAGAGGAAGGCGATGATGATAAAATAGAAGATGATGTAAATGGTCGTGAAGACGATTGAAACTCCAAATTTTTGATTCTCTGTTCAAACTCCTGTTTTGTTCGGCGAGCTTTAAATGCAACATTTCAACATTTTGCATCAATCTTTCATTCTCGGCTTCTAAACACTCGATCATCATGGAGGATTCTGCTTCTCGAAAGGCTACTTACATAAAAGATTTAGCGGATATGGCAGCGCAATTTGTGACCAAAGTAGTTGAGGTGGAGTAGTTACACGAAGAGTTGATTCCGGATATTGCGCCGGAAGATTGATTCCATTTGTGGTCAGAACAAAGAAAATCATAAGTCTGCATAGCAAGTCAGCACAAGTCAGAAAATCAGCTAAGCGATTGATGAGTGAAACATCATCAATGAAAGAAACATAAAATACAGAAATATCAGATTCCCGAAAAGCTCTGTATCTATTTCAAGAGCAAATCAGAAGAGACATGAGTTAACTAAAATATAGAGATAATAGCTGAATTGAATAAAATCTCAGAAGCCATAAAAATCTCTTATGAAATTGCATAAAGTTAGCCCATGAAGGTTTTGCAATAGTATAGAGGAGAGATTTAAAAGCCATAACTGACTCAAGATCAAATGAAAGAGATATATGAGCTAACTCATGTATTGAGTTGCTATTTGGAGTGATTATGGCGTAAAACAAAAAGCTCATATATTAAGAATATGAATAATAAGTTAGAATTCCTAAAATAATCAAACAGTGAAACATTGAATCAAATATGAAACTTCGAAGAGAAACTAGAATTTCTTGTGCTTGAGAATCTCAAAGAAATAAAAAGATACGAAATACAGATGGTGCTCGTTCAGTGGAAACATCACAAAGGTTCGTGTCAGTCATTGGGAATTAAGAGATATCATAAAAGCTATCTGCCCAAGTCTGTTCGAACATATCTAACTTCGAGGACGAAGTTTGTGCGTGGTGGAGCCCATTAACCCAACACTGAGCAATAGTGATGGAGTTAAGCTTAACAATCAAATGACTCATCAATGAAATAGATTCTGGTAGAATAAATGCTCAGCTCAACAAATCATAGTAAATATACTATGATAATATAAATCAATAAGCTCAAGATCAGAATGTCAATAAAATCAGGATCATGCAACAAAAGTCTCAATTCACATAATATGCAGTTAAAGTGAAATCTACAACTCACAGTTACTGGTTATTTGTGCTCTTTTACTTTCTGGCTCTGGCTCGGTTGCTCACAATCTGACTTATGTCAGACTTTCAGTTGCTCATCATCTTGCTCGTTGCTCAATCTGTTATTAATATCATTTCTGATATTTATTAGCGCTTTGATTCATTCGAATAATGTATTCAATATTCATTCGTTTAATAAGCTCAAGATTCGTTAGTTTGGTCTTTTAATCTCAACATTTCGTATCTTGATTATATGCTCGTCAATCTTATCAAAATCTTTCTTTCTTTGTTCATTATGTTTTCTAAAGATCTTGGTATATATATATAATTAATCATTTATATATATAATTAATCCTAAATGCATTCATTGATATTTTATGTATTGTAAATGTATTTCATTTAATACATTCAAGCTTAAGGAGTGGGTTTCAAGTTTACCAATTAAATTGAAGCCTTTATGTATTAGATTTGAACACATTCGAATCTAAGAAATAGATTCGAAGCCTGTAGGAAATTAAACTCGAATCCTTGTCACAATATAAGTTAGAATCGAAGGCTATGTGTTAGATTCGAAATACCCTTCGAATCTAACATCAGATTCGAACACCTCATCAAATTCAAAGGTCATCTTCAAATCTAATAATAAATTCGAGGCACATGGTCTTTTTGTTGCTAGATTCGATTCTACTCACTAAATTCGAAACTTATATGAAGTTAAACTCGAATCTATACCATAATATAGGCTAGAATCGAAAACCCTTCGAATCTAACATTAGTTTCGAACCCCATACCAAACTCGAAGGTCTAAGTTCGAATCTGTGAATAGATTCGAAATCCTTATATTAGTTTCGAATATCCAATTTCGAGTTTATGGTTTAGAGTCGAATTCCAAGGCTAGATTCGAACCCAATTCGAATCTAATCATAAAATCGAGTTTGTTCTTTGTTTTCTCGAGTTTGTTCATCTTTTACATCTTTAAAACATTCGTTTTAGGTCTAAAATCACATATATTCTAAGTACTATTCCTAGATTTATTTATATAATACTTATTCTAGTTAAATCTTAAGTTAAAGTAGCTTAAATCTCATCAAAATAGTAAATTCGAGTTTATTTCTAAAAACCGAAAGATATAAAACTTAAAACGTAAATTCTTACCTTGAATTCATGCGTAATCATTCATGCAAATGCATAATCTTGTAGTACTCTTCGCAATCTTCCCGATGACATATAAATCTTGGAAATCCGACGGTCGGTTTGGTATAAATCTTAGAGAGATGTAGAGAGAGAGTAGAGAGAGAAAATCTTAGAGAGAGAGTCTAGAGAGAGAGAGAAATCTGATTTTCTAAACTTAAATTCCGTTTATATACTCTAACTAGTTATGTTTGCTACTTAACTCACTATTACTTTCGTATCTTATATATCTTTTTATTTAATTATCTTAATAATTTATTAAATCATAAATCATAATTTAAATATTTATAAAATTTAATTAAATATTCTAAAACTTAATTAATTTTATAATTCAAAGTACTGTAATAATATTACATTATTGGTTCGATGATCAGATATTTAGTTGGGCTAATAGTTGGGTTGTTACACAACATCAGGGTACCGCAAGGCTATTGTTCAAATTTCTCATCTTTAGTCAGCATAAAAGATAGGAAGCTCATCAGGCTTAAATCACATGACTATCACATGCTTATGCAAGAGTTTTTGCCAATTGCAATACGGTCAATCATGCATGAACCCACACGATATGCTATCATCAGGTTTTGCTTTTTCTTTAAATCGATATGCAGCAAAGAAATCATGTTAGATGAACTACATAAGACGCAAGAAGATCTTTCTGTCAGACTCTGCCTACTTGAAAAGTTCTTTCCTCCCTCATTTTTTTATATTATGGTCCATTTGACTGTGCACTTAACTAGGGAGGTAAAATTACGTGGTCTGGTATGCTTTCGCTAGATGTATCCCTTTGAACACTGTATGAAGGTTATTAAAGAACATGTGCGAAACAGAAATAAACCAGAGGGATGCACTGCTGAGGAGACTATTGCAGAAGAAACAATAGAGTTTTCGACGAATATAAAAAGTCCATGAAAACTATTGGTATCCCAAGTGATACACATGAAAGTGATGAAATAAATGAAGACAAGCCACTGTCGGCCGGCAAGTCAAGTGAAGTTTCTGCAGAACTACTTGGGATAGTACATTTGTACGTAAGACACAATACAGATGAAATTGAATCATATATCGAGTAAGTATCACTAACACATGTCTATTTCGTTAATTACTTAAAATATTGCATCAAACATATTAATTGTCCACAAATTAACACCTTGTTTTCGGCGACACAAACAGGTTTTGGAAACATAAAACCCGGGTAAGCGAAAAGCATTCCTTGAGAATGAGCACATTAAAACTTTTCTTACCTGGTTAAAACTAGAGGTAATTAATTATTTTTTGTAACTGTTTGTAGCTGTTCCTTCAATTTAAAGCTCATATATGTAATTGTAATGTTATAATATTCAGGTTGAGAGAGAATTAGCGATCTCCAAAGAAAGTTCAGAAACCGTAAGGTGGATTTCACATGGACCACGCACTACCATACTGAAATACACTGCATATAACATCAACGGGTATACATATCGTACTAAATATAGTGACGGCAACGTTTACCAAAACAGTGGGGTTAGTGTTGTGACAGACGATATGCACATATCCAAAGGAGTAACGACCACAAGACGCAAATTGTATTATGGCGTTTTGCAAGAAGTATGGGTAATAGATTATTGTTTCAGGCAACTCCCTCTTTTCAAATGTGATTGGGTTAACCATTAGGCTGGTACGGTCAAACGTGATCTTAAGCTTGGTTATACATTGGTTGACCTGACTACTTTAGGCCACAAGCTTGATCCGTTCATATTACCCTCACAAGCACGACAAGTGTTTTATGTGAAAGACCAGCAAAATAAAAAGTTGTCTATTGTCTTCAACACACCTCCGAAGAATTACAGAGATATATATGATGAAATCGATGAGGAATTTAGCACTGTCATTCACCCCCACAATGATAACATTTTGCCACGTGTGGATCAACGTGACTTAGGTTCTGAATCAAGAGATGATTATTATCAAAGCAACTGTGAAGGTATTGTTATACGGAATTCTAAGTGATCGAGCCATGTCATGCGCTGGAACCATGCCTTGTAAATAACCTTTTATTTAATTAATTTATGGAATGATTATCTGTACGTATCTTAATTTCTATGTGACTTCGAAATTTTATTTTATAGTGCAGTAAATTATTGTAGTGGAATATGATTTAGTCACACAAACAATTATGTGACCATATAGTATATGCTTTTGGCTACACTGAAATCGTGTGTGACAAACTCGAGTTCGTGATTTAATCACATAAAAAATTACTTCATGTGACCATATACTGGAATATGATTTAGTCACACATCCAATTACTTCATGCGACCATATAGTGGAATATGATTTGGTCACCCAAAAAATTATTCAAGTGAACATATAGTGGCATATGATTTAGTTTTATTACTCACGGAATGGAATGGAATTGAATTGATTATATATAACCTAAGTTTAAAAAATTAATTGATTAATTTAAAACCTAAGTTTTATTATTCACTTGAGTTAAATTGAGAAATTCTGTTTTTGCAAATCTCGAACTGTTGTTCAATTTCTCAAGCTGTTAGTACATTTTCTCAAGCTGTTAAGTGTTTTTATAAACCAAAGTTTATAAAAAGAGTTGATTAATTTTAACCTAAGTTTTATTATTCATGGAATGGAATGGAATTGAATTGATTATATATAACCTAAGTTTATAAAATTACTTGATTAAATTATTTCCTAAATTTTAGATTTTGACATTCTAACACACACTACACTTTAGACACACATAGTAACTTATGTGACCATATAGATCTGCTTTTGGCTACATTGAAATCGTGTGTGGCAAACTCGAGTTCATGAGTTAGTCACATAACAAATTACTTCATTTGACCGTATACAGGAATATGATTTAGTCACACATACAATTACTTCATGTGACCATATAGTGGAATATGCTTTGGTCACCCAAAATATTATTCAAGTGACCATATAGTGGCATATGATTTAGTCATACAAAATGGCACTCAATGTGACTAATACGTATTATATTTTGATATTCTACCACACACTACACTTTAGACACACATACTAACTTATGTGACCATATAGTATCAGCTTTTGGCTACATTGAAATCGTGTGTGACAAACTAGAGTTCATGATTTAGTCACATAACAAATTACTTTATATGACCATATACTGGAATATGATTTAGTCACACATACAATTACTTCATGTGACCATATAGTGGAATATGATTTGGTCACCCAAAAAAGGATTCAAGTGACCATATAGTGGCATATGAATTAGTCACACAAAATGGCACTCAATGTGACTAATACATATTAGATATTGACATTCTAACACACACTACACTTTAGACACACATACTAACTTAAGTGACCTTATAGTATCTGCTTTTGACTACACTCAAATCGTGTGTCACAAACTCGAGTTCATGATTTAGTCACATAACAAATTACTTCATGTGACCATATAGTGGCATTTGGTCACACTGTTCAACTGTGTGACGCCGTTTTGTCACATTTTATGTGTGTAACGTGACTAATGCTTTGAACTTAATCAGTAAAAAAAACATCAGATCCCTCTAGTCACATTAATGTTCGAACAAGTGGCAATACATTTCAGATTGGTCACACGATTGGAGTTCAGATGTGACTAAAAGAATGACGTGAATTTTAGTTTTGTATCTTTAGTGACACATATATTCTAATGTGTGACGATTTGATTTCGAGCATGTGTGACCAAAGCCAACTTTTGTACTAGTGATTTTTTACTTTTATTTCTTTTATATTGCAGCTGATGGTAGTCAAGCCAATTCTATATGTTGCAAATTCCCAATCGCCCCAATTTATAACCAAGAAAAAGAGAATTGTGATAAATAATAAAACCTACTATAATTACCATGTAAGAACCTATCGACTTATTAGAATTCATATATAGAAATGGAACAATGAAGACCATATGACCATTATAGTATTATACCATAATTAAGCCAGAAAGGTCGTTAAAAGCACGTACAAGTGATTTGCACATATCCGCGGGTTCTTCAATTTTATTTCTTCCTCATAGACGAAAGAAGTAAGGTCAATAGCATCCTCACTCTTCCCGTATAAACCAAGAAAACCAGTCTGTTCAATGAAGAAAAGCAAAAAAAAATATGTAAGAAATGCTTATGGCTAAAATGTGACAGACTGCATTATATTGACTTAAAATGATTAAGAAAATAACTTTTTGACAGGTTATTTCTATTATATTTCAGCTGATAGTAGTCAAGGCAATTCTATATGTTGCAAATTCCCAATCGCCCCACTTTATAACCAAGAAAAAGAGAATTGTCATAAATAATAAAACCTACTAAAATTACCATGTAAGAAGCTATCAACTTACTAAAATTCATATATAGAAATAGAACAATGAAAGACCATATGACCATTATAGTATTATACCATAATTAAGCCAGAAAGGTCCTTAAGAGCACGTACAAGTGGCTAGACTGAACTTGCTAAATTCCAGATGATCAAATACTTATATTGCACAAATTTCAGGTTCCACCTTCTAGTTTACCTCATTTAATAGAAAATTTTTGTTGGTTCAGATGATTTCAACTGCGCATGTATTAATGAAAAAGCCACCACATGAGTATCTCACAATGTTCAACCTTCTTTTTCCTGTCATCGACCTTCACTTGCTGTTAAGAGCATCCCAAGAGTGCAAGTATTTGCAGTCGTGAAGGTTACCGTCTCTACCTTTTGTTCCTCATTTAGCAAATCTTAAATTTGAAAACACACAAGTAAAAGTATCAACACAATGTGAGATGGCCAGTCCAGTTGGATAATGGATCTTATTTTAGTACAAGCTGAAATATATTGTGTCAATAGATAATGACCAACCACCATTTCCATATTTTAAAACTATAAGTTACTAACGTGTAAAATAAACAGATTTATGATAATGATCCAAATTCTTTAATATAGTATGACATGGGAAGCTGTATGCACGATTTCAACCCATTTTCCCATTTGGCCGGTTAGAAGATAACGTAATGCATAACCCAAATCAATATTCATATAAACAATTGATACTTTAATCTCGAAAGCGTTATTTGATTTATCATATCATATCATGTCATAGTAATGATTATATTCGATATTTTATCCTCAAATTAGGTTTTAATTATCATAATACGTTTGACTTGCATCAGGCCGATATCCTAGACAACAATGGATGATGTTTCGATCAGTGATATCCCTTGGGTCACTCAATATTGTTGTTGGTTATATGGTGGAGAAGTGCAGAGAAAACTAATGTTAGGCATACAGATTATAGAGTTGAAGGGGAGATGTTGCCTCAAAACATAGGATCAAAGTAGATTAATCAAAAGGGTAGCTAACTATGTGATTGTCCTATTTTTTGTGTAGAACGTACTCTGTATTTACTAATTAGAAATTATCTTTATCGTTAGGTATAACTTTTTATGGTTAGCAAAATTTTGGATTATTTCGTTCAGTCCTGAAGAAACACGAAATTAGCAAAGTAGTATGTCACAAACATACATTGTCGATCTCTGCATATGAGTGGGAACCACTTTCATTAACTCACTTAGCTTGTGTGTGTAAAAAAACAAGCCTGATAAGAAACCTATACAAGTGTTCCGTTTGCTTGATTTTCTATAAAACAACTCAAAATGAAGGATTTTCAGCGGAAAAAAAGGAAAAAGAAATTGCAAGGCAAATCATAAAATACACATCATACCATTTACTTGATAGTCTCCTGCAACTCTTGCATCCTAGGACACACATATGCATACAACTATACAAGTGTACAAACATTATGACTGAAGGTTGTGTTTTTATCATTCATGAAAACTCGCGTAGTGTGTTGGGGTAGATCCGAAAACCAGATAAAGAACAAGGTCGAGAAACATAAATAGTAATAAATAAGAGAAACATAAATTTAAAATAAAAAAATTTTATAAATATAAATTTCACATGCCAAAAAGTTACTTATGTCACAAACTAGTAAGAAAATGAACATAAACTTTACTCTTTATGCACAAACAAGCAACCAACTCTTAAATACATATATTTACAACTTTATAGGGAAAATAATAATAATAATAAATCTGAATTTCTCCCTTTAAGGGCCAGCCAAGAGAAAAAAAAAAGAAAAGAAAAGAAAAAGTGTGATTTTTTTCTATAAAAATCGCTTCAACACTCCATCTCTTCATCATTTTCAATCCACTCTTTCTCTCTCTTGTTTCTCTCACTAAAAGTCAGATTTTTCTCTCAAAAATCTGCAAAAAAAACCAGTGATTAACATCTTTCATTTGAACTCTTAAGTGTGAATCAAAAGGTACAAACATGTGTTCATGCATCTAGCATGAACACTACACTCAAACTTCATCTTTTTACAAGTTTTCTTGTCATTTCTCCTACTTTTCTTCCATTTTTTTTTCAAGAAATGTTTTTTTTTTCTTTTGAAAAATTTGATGTTTGTAGATTATCCATCAAAACATATCCAATGTGTAAAAGATCATAATCCATGATCAAACCTAAGCCAAGAACAAGAAGAAGGCTAAATGAACTCAAAAATGCACATGCATGGCGAAGCAAGCTTCAAACACTAAAAATCCCACACTCTTTGAGTCTTATGTGGGATAAATGTGTTATGAAGATACCTCACACCATTTTTATGCAGAAAATTGAGTTCAAAACTTTAAAAATTCGGATATATATGCATGCAAGTGTATGATCTTTAAAGAAAATGCATGCTGTCTTCAAGGTGTTTCTGACAGCTTTCAACTCATCACTTCAAATAGTCATATCTCACTCATTATAGCTCCAAATGACCTGATTTCTTTTCTGGAAATTATCTTAATGAGTTAGATTTCCAACTCATCTGGTTTCAAGAGAATCCAGTTAGATTTCAGTATGAAAACGCATTTTTAAAGTTGAGTGTGCAAAAAGTAAAAATCTGGCAGAATATTCATGTGACTTGTAAATACAATAACTCTCAAAATAATGCTCCAAATAACTCGAATCTAATTATGTACTTTAGTATTATGAGTTAGAATTCAAATGGTTGTGGTCTCACTCAAATCCATTGAGGTTTGACCCTCCAAACAGTCCATGCAAGAAAGGTGTGTAATCTGCTCAACCTTCTGGACTTCTGTTTTTGTATAATTTTTAAAGTAGACTTTGACATCTCCAAAAAATTTGTGCAATATACTAAAATCTTCCTAAAACATTGAAGTTTAACATAAAAAAAATATTATGACCTGATCAAAACTTTAAATATATGAGAAATGCTTGCAAAGTGAGGTCATAAAATCTGGACAGATTGTGTTTTGTCCACTATCACTTTGCAATCATAAACTTGGTCTTATATTGAGATACTTCATAAAAATAAATCATATATTTTACTTTATTCCATTCATTTTATTTATTCTAACTCCATGCAAATTAAAAACTAAACTATAAACAAAATATTCCATACATCTAAAGGATTTATGAACAAATATGGCATTGTATGAAAATATAAAAGAAACTAAGTATAATCTATAGTTTTAAAGGTTTAAAATACAAACTTACATAGAATTCCCACCTTGTGTTATAGGCGGACGTTAGACGTGTTTAGGATTCAAACCTTGCAAACGTCACCCGTTCACTCGAAGCGATGTGAGTATTCGCGACCCCTTTATACTATTTTTAACGTTTTGGGGGAAAAGCATGTTACATTCTTGCAAACTCATGATATACTTACAAACTTGCTTATCCTTATGCATGCCAACTATCGATATACTTTCAAACTCGTTTATGCTATGCATGCAAACGTGGTTGTGGTTATACTTTTGAATTTTACATTGTTATGATACTCTTTGCACTTGGTATGTATGTAATCTTGATTAGTGAATTAAACGAAAACACCGGTCTACTCATTAACTCACTTTATCGAGCCGAATATAACTATTGATATCAATACTTGGTGGCCACCCACTCACGGTGTACAACATGGAGTGTTCCTTTCTCATACTATACCCATAAGACGGGGTACTTGGACTTAGGTTTGAGTAGGAGGTGCTATTCTCTAATTTTGCATACAACGGGTTACCATGTGCCACACCACAAAACCAACACTCAAATTTTGACATGTTTTATACTATGTAAAACAGATTGTTCGTTTTTACATAAACCGTGAACTCACCAACTATTTTCAATAGTTGACCATATTTAGCATTCTTTTCAGGGAATCAAGCATAAAAATCTGATCACTACGATATGCATGTTTTGGTGTGCTTGAAGAAGTCTTCACATTTTTATCAAGCACTTTATTAATTGAAGTTTCGATATGGTTGTAACCAAGACAATTTCTTTATATTTGGATGTAAAAAAACTTTTTATTATTTATGGTATTGAATCTTTAACTTATGCTATGTTCACAACACTGTTACATCTTGTGTTTCCACTTTAGTGGGGTGTGACATGTATCATGAGGAGCAGAAGATGAAGGCTGATCAGTTGGTGGGCTAAAACCAACTGTTTTGACGCCTTTTGCAGACTCAAAAGGTGTTGGAGAAATATGAGTGGGTCACTGTGTGGAGTTGAGAGAACTCCTATCTTTCAATGTGTTCACCCTATTAGGAGGGTGAGACAGTAGATGTGGTAACCTCCATGTGTATAACTGGTTCCTGTTGGGAGAAACTAGAGGGCTCAAGCTTACTCTTGGCAGACTCTTGATGGAGTGAGGCAGGCTCCATAGAGGGTGCACCGCTCACCAAGAAAGGTGAAGGGGATGCATCAAGCGTGGCCTCTTTTTCAACTGGCTTATATTGGGAGGAACCAGAGGGCTTTGTTCGGTAGGAATGCTCTTTGTCTTCTTCGTAGCTAAGGATTTCTTCCTTAGCCTGGAGGATGAGGAGGGAGAAGTGTGAGGGTCTTGAGTTTGGACTAGAGGGAGACTGGGCTGAGAATAGTTGGTGAAAGTCGTTCTCTGGTCTCCGGTGGCACAGAGCCACTGGCCACAAAGGCACATGGTTCAACTGATGAACCTGGGTGAAAAGTCTGCTCCCCCTCAGGTATCGAGACTGAGGAAGCAGACTTTGTCTTCTTGGCCTTCTTGTGGACAGGCTCAGGTTCACTAGGCTTCAGGGCACGATTTTCCCTTTTAGACAATTGTTTTGGATTTTCCAGTGGGAGCAGCAGCTGGGTCCACCTTCATAGTAGAATGTTCTTCCACCAAACCAAGCAGCCTTCTCATAGGTGTTGTGAGAGGAGGCTCTTCAAAATTCATACACCATCTCCTGATACATTATTCCAGGACTAGCAGTCATGGCATAATGCAGTAATAGTGCCTTGATGAACTCCACCATTGGTTTATAACCTTTACCAAAATAGTTTTTGGGCATTGACAGATTAGCCAAATAGTTGGTAGGTTTGATGGTGAGAGTGGTAGTAACTGATGGGTGTTTAACAACATCATCACCCAAGAATACTAGTACAAGGGGAGTTGAAAAAGCCATTTGAGTAGTGGTAGAATATTAACGAGAGCGGATGCTTAGTCTTTTTTAGAGTGGTTGGGGATTTTCAGGAAGTATGGAGGTATAGGGTCGCAATAGTGAAAGGGAAGATGAAGCAGTAACGTCATGTATTTATAAGATTTGAATGTGAGAGAGTGGGAGAGAGAAAATGGCAGTTGATTTGAAATGGGGATGACTAGTGGAACGGAATGATTACCACATCAGCACATGTGTCAGGCCAACTTGACCCGTTTGCTTATCTCTTAAACATGTAACAAACATTATGTGTGGGTAATTAAATTAAATTAATACTAAATTAACATAATGTGAGTGTGAAGAAATGTTAATTAAAAGTTGATGTTCAAAGATGGTGTCCAAACCTGTGGTGATATAGTGTCATCAAAGTTGTTCAGTGTAAACCTTGTGTTTGAAAAATGTTGAGTAATATTTGAATAGTTTTAATTATAAAACCTATTCTGAAATAGAACATGTAATTCCCAAATTATAAAAGCATTCAACAATTATCATATAATTATCAAGAACATTATGAATAATATTATGAATGTGTTGAACAATATGATACCTTAAGAACAATGAATGCAAAGATGAATAAACCACAAATTCTACAAAAGTCTCGTACGATTACTTCAAAGGATTTGGAAACATAAACCTAAAACAATTAATTTATAAGCAAACATAGATGACTTGGATCCAAACTCTAACTATTTGACCCATGGGTTGACCTTTTAAGGTCTTTGACCCATTGACAATGAAGTTTGAATCTTTACACTTTTGCCACAAAACATAGTTTCGTTTATTACAAATTAAACCTTGAAACTATCACAACTTCTAGATCCAGTCTTCCTGTTTATGATTATGTTTCACGCTGTGGATGCGCATTTGTAACACGCTTTCTCTGGTGAAAGTATCTGTCCAGTCTATCAACCTGTACTCCGATCTATCCACTATCTTTTGTTGAAAATCTTCTTTTCCAATTCAAACAACTTCTGGAGATTTCTATATAGTAGTGAAAACTTTCAACTGGAATGAAATTGATCTTTAGATTTGATGGTAATCTTCAACCGATCCTGCAATAACCCCAATCCCTTTGAGTACCAGAATATAACTTCACTTTAACACAAGCTTCAGATAGATAGTTGAATGATTTCTTCTTTCAGCTTTAATCTTGAAATCACTTGAACTTTGAAACTTTGACTTTCTCTGATCTTCACCTTAAACTCTGTTCTCTCCCCATTGATAATTCAACCGAATAAAGATTTTATTCAGATTAGCTTTCTTTCTGGTTGAAACTATTTTTCTCTCCTTGAATTCTTCAGTTATCTCTCTCCTTTAGTATTCTCCCTCTTAGCTCATAGACTTTATATATTCTCCCCCTAATGATGATTAAGAGAATCTTGATTATCAAGTAAAACCTCCCAGATGTTCATGGCAAGAAGCTTACTCCCCCTCAAAATTTGATAATCTGCTCTTCATCATCACAAACAGTCATTAGGCTTTGCGACCTGTGACATTGAAATAGGAGTTATTGGAAAAAATAACAACCATGACCCCTTAGGTTTCCTGTTAACACAATAGTTATGAACTATATGACCTACGTTAACCGCTGGCTAGATGTTAACACTGGTAGGATTTCCAACTAATCATTGTGAAATACTTTTAATAAGCACCACTATAGTTGTTCCGGATTTGTCACGTTAGACAAACATTTATTGTCCAAAACACATGATTCGATAAGTGTGTTAAGTAGTGTATAATGAATAAGTTCTAGACACAATGTGCAACCAAATGAAGTTTGGAGACCGGTGCAGATGTCTTCCTGTTTCAATATCAATTAACTCTAAATGAGAAATCGATAGCATATGAGGTATATCTCCGTGAGTAATGAAACAATAGCCTTTTAAGAAGCAATTGAGTAGCTAGTGGGGTTAAGTGCTTGCGTCACTGGGTCCATGACGTCTTTTTTAATACCAAATCTCAACGAATAAGATTTGAGAGCGTATGTAGGAAATTCAAAAATATGTTGGTGTGGATAGGATTTTTTTTATCCTTTCTCAGCCCTCAAGCTCTCAAACGCATTTTTCAACTATAGCTCCCTCCGACTCACTTATATTAGTCTAGCAAGATTTGATGCACCCCCACCTCCTTTCGTTTAAGCCCCTTCTCATTTTCATTTTACCTCTGCTCGACCCGATGAACACCCTCTATGATTGATCCTCCTCAACTAGATTTGAAAGACCCTGACCACTCATTTAATGGAAGGTTTACTCCGCGGGTAGGTCATCCAGTTCTGGGCAGACCATTGGAGTGATATATATCCCTATTTCACTCATGTGGTGCATTAGAGTCACTAGATTCATTAGACTTGAAGTACTTTAAGTTCTAAAGTAGCAGTTACGAAAGATAGCATTGTATGCTTAAATGAAATACTATAACATTATCAAAATGAACTCACTAAAATGAATCAAATGAGCATGAAGATGAGTGAATGAATCCGAAAGAATCAGAATAAGATAGTTCAGAATGAATGAATGATTCTCATTTAAATGAGTTTTTTAGGATTCATATTGACATGAGATTGTGGAATATGGAGAGAATTATCTGAATCAATAAAATAAGAATGAAACACAATTTAGATAAGAAATACTAGGGAATGAAGATAATTATCTGAATGATTATATAAGAATGAAAGATGATTCAGATACAAAGGAATTCGACGATGAATGAATTTACAGGGAATGGAGAGAATCTAAGAGAGTTGAGATCATGAGATTTGATCAATTAAAATGAATCAGAACGGGAGAATCAGAATGAAAGAAGGTATTCTGATTTGCATGAATAATATGTATGACTGATCTCTTCAGATTGAAAGCCAAAAAAAAAAAATTTACTCCCACTTAAATGATGATCGGATAAAATCCAAAACAATTTACATCACTAAGGGTAATTGTCACACCCTGCTACCTTGGTTGGTAGCGAGTCGTGACGAGTGCGGAAGCGTAACCATAATTATAACGAACGACCACTAAATGGACGTTTTCGAAATAATACATCATTAAAACTTAAGAATGTAATAATGTTTTACAAAATGAAAGAAATGAAGTTCGCGTAATACAGAGATTTTAATACATAATTAATGCGTCCAAAAATAATGCAGTCAAATCTCCGTTAGTTTCGAAATATGCATGCGACTCCATGAAATGCGGAAGCTTGAAAGTTGGTGGATTCAAAGGCGCACTTGCCTTAATTACCTGAAAATACATGCTAAAATACGTCAACAAAATTGTTGGTGAGTTCATAGGTTTACACGAAAAGACCAGTTGTATGGACATTATCAGATGCGTTGAATTTATAAAAATCATAAATTCCATGAGATGTATTACGTAAACCATCATGTCACCGAAGCTTAATTAGAATGAGTTTTGCCCCGAGCAGTATTCCCAAAATACCGTGTGTTGAATATATATGCACCCGCTGTTAGCTAAACCACTAACCCGAGTGGGGGACATGACTCCCAATAGATCTATTCACAATATATTCGCGCTTGCAAACAAATGCAACTAACGATTTCATGATATAAGGGCGGAGATTCTCATACGTAATACATAATAGAATCGAGAAGTTTTCGTGTCCATATAAAAACGAAGCATGTATTTCATCCCAAAGCATAACAATGTGAAAAATGGGACTATGAAGACTCACCTTGTTGTTTTTGATGATGTTTTTGGATCTGAGTTAAGCACTTGTTCGAATGTTTGAGACCCGTCCTAATATTTTTACGAGTTCGGGTCAATATCATCATAATACGTGTTGGAGTACTTCGTAATCGTTTTTATGTGATGTATGAATTATTTTTGTGGGGTGTTACACGTGAATATCGATTTATGGATATTTATTTTCTAAAATGGTTTGCATGCATGCATGCTCACGTATATATGTACATATATATATGTATATATATATATACGAGCATGTGCATCATTAAAAAAAAGTATTCATACATTTTGCATGGAATATTATCACGAGTATTATGAAAACCGAATTGTAAATGAAAATATTACATTTTTAGTAAATATCTTTAATTTTTCATGTTTCATAAATAAAGTAAATAAGAAAACTTACCAAAGTTGAAGAACACTTGAAATCTTTAAAGTTGGCCGATTTGCTTTGAGAGTGTTTGTGAGTTGGTGTGTTTTAGTGAAGTGGGTTTTGCCTTCTATTTATAGAAGAAAAAGGTTATTTAAAAAAATAATGATAAAGTAATTAGATTTTTCAATGAAATGATGAAAAGAAAAAGTAATCGGTTGAGTGTTGGACAAAAAATGTGTGGCCGATTTTAATGAGTGTATGTTGCATGGTGTTTAATATTAAAATAATACAATAGTACAAGCTAGTTGTCCTTTAAAGGACAACTTACTTTTTAGAGTGATAAGTAGTATGAGTTTTCATATTTTATATTAATAAAAGTACAAAAAGTATGCACGAAAAAGGTGATAGGGATAATTTCGGATTTATATATATATATATACATACTTAGAAAATTTTTCTGGAATGTTAAACTCGATTCAAGTGTGAATCGAGTTTGTTGCAGTGTCAATCGAGTTTTATATCATTATACCCGAGTTTCATGCCTTTGTCATTCGAGTTTTGTGCCTTTGTCATTCGAGTTTTGTGCCTTTGTCATTCGAGTTTTATGCCTTTGTTATCCGAGTTTTATGCCTTTGTTATCCGAGTTTCTTGCCTCTTTAATCGAGTTTCTTTTGTTTAATTGTTCGAGTTTAATTCTTTCTTTATTCGAGTTTCATCAAAGTGCTATCCGAGTTTATGCCTTTACTAATCGAGTTTCATCACATCATTATTCGAGTTTACACTTACATGATTCGAGTTTCATGTAATATCATTCGAGTTTATTGCTATATGATTCGAGATTCATAAAACTTCATTCGAGTTTATTACTTCATTATTCGAGTTTTATATTGGTTTAATTTTCGAGTTTCATACCTTATATTTTTAGGCCAGTTGTTACAGTCTCCCCCCGTTGAAGGAATTTCGTCCCGAAATTAGCTCGTGTTCCCCTCTGCTTGGATTTTTGAGAACAGCTTGGGGTACTTCTCTCGGAATTGATCTTCGCGTTCCCAAGTGAACTCAGGACCTCGTTTAGAGTTCCATCGGACCTTTATTATTGGAATTCGACTGTGCTTGAGTTTCTTGACTTCTCGGTCCATTATTTCCACCGGTTGCTCAATGAAATTCAGCTTATCGTCTATCTCCAGCTCGTCCATGGGTATCACGAGTGATTCATCAGCCAGACATTTCTTAAGATTGGATACGTGGAAGGTATTATGAACGTTACTAAGCTCTGGGGGTAGATCGAGTCGGTAAGCTACCGGGCCAATTCTTTTGGTGATTTTGAATGGTCCGATATAACGAGGATTGAGTTTTCCTCGTTTTCCAAAACGGATTACGCCTTTCCAAGGCGAGACTTTCAGCATTACTTGATCTCCCTCTTGGAATTCCAAATCCTTCCGTCGGATGTCTGCATAACTCTTTTGTCGATCCCGCGCAATCTTCAAACGGTTCCGAATCTGGGCTATCTTCTCTGTAGTTTCCTGGATGATCTCAGGTCCAGTAATCTGACTATCCCCTACTTCAGCCCAACAAAGAGGTGATCGACACTTTCGTCCATAGAGTGCTTCGAATGGGGCGGTCTTAATGCTCGAGTGATAACTGTTGTTATAAGAAAACTCAACTAATGGCAGGTGTCTGTCCCAACTTTTTCCAAAGTCGATGACACATGCCCTTAGCATATCTTCCAATGTCTGAATCGTTCTTTCACTCTGACCGTCCGTTTGCGGGTGATAGGCTGTACTCATATCCAGACGCGTTCCTAGAGCTTCTTGCAATGATTGCCAGAACCGTGACGTAAATCTGCTGTCTCTGTCTGATATAATGGATACTGGCACCCCATGCCTTGAGACGACCTCCTTAAGATAGGTTAGTGTTAACTTATCCATCTTATCAGTCTCCTTGATTGGAAGGAAATGTGCGGTTTTGGTAAGCCGATCCACAATCACCCAAATAGTGTCATAACCTCCAGAAGTCTTGGGCAGCTTGGTGATGAAATCCATGGTGATGTTTTCCCACTTCCACTGGGGTATTTCTGGTTGAACTAGCAATCCTGATGGCTTTTGGTGCTCAGCTTTAACCTTCAAACATGTTAAGCACTTGCTGACGTAGGTAGCAATGTCAGCCTTCATGTTTGGCCACCAGTATGATCCCTTCAAATCGTGATACATCTTGTCCGACCCTGGATGAACAGCATATCTTGTTTTGTGCCCTTCATCCATGACCAGTTTCCTTATGCCTCCAAACTTTGGTAACCAAATTCTGCCCATGAAGTATCGGCATCCGTCTGACTTAATTTCAAACTGCTTATCCATGCCTCTCAATGCTTCATTCAGCAGATTATCCTCCTTGACTGCCTCTTCTTGTGCCTCTCGGACTTGAGAGTTTAGGTTTGACTGTATGGTCATTACCAAAGCTCGGACTCTCAATGGCTTAACCCGTTCCTTTCGGCTTAGGGCGTCAGCTACGACATTTGCTTTTCCTGGATGGTAGCGAATCTCGCAGTCATAATCGCTAAGAAGTTCCACCCAACGTCGTTGCCTCATATTTAATTCTTTCTGATTCAGAATATGCTGGAGGCTTTTGTGGTCCGTGAACACCGTGCACTTGGTTCCATACAAATAATGCCTCCATATTTTGAGAGCAAACACCACTGCTCCCAGTTCCAGGTCATGAGTCGTATAGTTTACCTCGTGAATCTTGAGCTGTCGGGATGCATAAGCGATGACCTTGTCCCTTTGCATGAGCACACAACCTAATCCGTTGTGCGAGGCATCACAGTAGACTACAAAATTTTCAGTCCCCTCGGGTAGGGACAGAATTGGTGCACTACACAACCTCTGCTTAAGCAGCTGAAACGCCTTTTCCTGCTCTTCACCCCAGACGTATTTCACATCCTTACGGGTCAACTCCGTTAAGGAACCTGCTATCTTCGAGAAGTTCTCAATGAATCGCCTATAATAACCGGCAAGTCCTAGGAATTGGCGGACTTCTGTGGGGGTTCTAGGGATTGCCCAGTTCTTTATGGCTTCGATCTTTGATGGGTCGACCTGAATTCCCTGACTGTTGATCACATGTCCAAGGAATTTTACTTCTCGCAACCAAAATTCACATTTCGAAAATTTGGCGTATAGCTGCTCTTTCTCTAACAACTCCAAGATCAACTTGAGATGTTGTTCATGCTCTTCTTTACTTCGGGAATAGATGAGGATGTCGTCTATGAACACTATAACAAATTTATCCAGATATGGTTTACACACCCGATTCATGAGGTCCATAAATACGGCTGGTGCGTTGGTTAAACCGAATGGCATCACCTGGAATTCGTAATGTCCATAACGAGTTCTAAATGCCGTCTTGGGGATATCTTCTTCCCGAACTTTTACTTGATGGTAACCGGAGCGCAGATCAATCTTTGAGTAGAAGCTAGATCCCTGAAGCTGGTCGAACAGGTCATCAATCCTAGGGAGGGGGTAGCGGTTCTTTACCGTTAACTTGTTTAGTTCTCGGTAGTCTATGCACATTCGGAAGGATCCGTCTTTCTTTTTAACGAACAAAACGGGAGCTCCCCAAGGTGAGGAACTTGGTCGAATGAATCCTTTATCCATCAATTCTTGTAATTGACTGGATAATTCTTGCATTTCAGAAGGTGCGAGTCTATATGGGGCTCTTGCGATCGGTGCAGCTCCTGGCACTAAGTCGATTTGAAATTCTACTTGCCTAGCTGGAGGAAGCCCAGGCAAGTCTTCCGGAAATACCTTCGGGTAGTCACGTACTACTGGAATATCCTCAAGTCGTTTTTCCTTCGACTCTTTTTCTACGATCTGGACCAACACTGCATGGCAACCCTTCCTAAGACATTTTAATGTTCTTAGGCCGGATATGACATTCAATTGTCGGTTCTTCTTTTCCCCTTGGACCGTGAGGAATTTCTTCTTACTGAGTGGTATTCGCACCACTTTCTTTCCACACAAAATCTCAGCCTGGTTATGCGACAACCAGTCCATACCAATCACCACATCGAAACTTCCGAGTTCTATAGGCATTAAGTCTATCTTAAAGGAGTGATCTGCTAGCTTTAATGTGAATTCCTTAATGATACTACTTGCCTTTATTATTTTGCCATCTGCAAGTTCTATTGTATAGGAGTTGTCTAAGGGAAAAGTAGGAACATTCAACTGCTGGCTAAACTTATCAGATATAAAGCTCCTATCAGCCCCAGTATCAAAGAGTACGTAAGCGTAAATATCGTTTAGGAGATACGTACCTGATACCACGTGAGGGTCCTGACGAGCGTCTCCTGCTCCCAACACAAATGCTCTCCCTTGAGCTCTCCCTTCGTTCCTCAATTTTGGACACTCATTCCTGAGGTGTCCCGTTGCACCACACTCGAAACAGCCCCTCGGGTTGCTACCACTGGCACCCGGGGCTCCGGATCTACAGTCTTTGGCCATATGGCCCAAACGTTTGCAGTTTCCGCATTGGGTTGGACAGGGGCCAGGGTTGTGGTGGAAGGTGCATTTGGTGCAAAAAGGCTTAGTACCGGTATAGCTTCTCCTTGACTCAACTCCTGCTACATAGGCTTTAACGGTCTCGGGTTTCTTGGACTGTGAACCCGTGTTCTTCCCGGTCTTTTCTTCCCACTTTCTCTTGTGTTCCCCGGCTTTGGCTTCGTTTCTCCGGGATACTTGGTCCATAAGATTGTTGGCCATCCTGATGGCGTCCTGTATGGTGGATGGGTTGGAGGCGGTAACGTTCCCTTGGATTTGAGGAGCGAGTCCCCAAATATAGCGTTCAACCTTCTTGTATTCCGGAGTTACCATCTGCGGACATAGGATACTTAGTTCATGGAATCGGTTGGTATATCCTGCAACGTCCGTTCCTTTCATTGATAGATTCCAGAATTCTGATTCCATTTTCTGGAGTTCGTTTCTTGGACAGTATTCATCCGTCATCATCTGTTTCAGTGTGGACCACGTAAGCTGGTAGGCTTCGTCAATGCCTACAGACTGGACGTAGGAATTCCACCATGTGAGCGCGCTATCTTGCAAGGTGTGAGTAGCAAATTTCACCTTGTCTCCTTCAGCGCATCCGCTGACACGATATACGGATTCTAACTTTTCAAACCAACGGATCAAACCGACTGCTCCTTCGGTTCCATTAAAATACCGGGGTTTGCAACTTAAAAACCCTTTGATCCCACAACCTTTCGTGTGGGTTTCAGTTCCTCCTGTGGTGCGACTGGCACCACCATCCCCATTGGTTGTGCTATTTCGGTTTGCCTCGTAGGTAGCCATGGCGGCAGCCACCCTTTGGGCAACAAGCTCTTCAATGTCAGCTGCATTCATGGCTCGTTTTGGCGGCATTATCTTGAAGTTTAAAGAAAATCATAGTGTAAGAAGTTGAATCTTAAAGATGTGGCACAATACTATAATCATCAAGCACAATCACATAAATATCTGGGAATTTTCATTAATCGTTCGAAATTTTTCTTACATGCGGGGCGGGTTATTACCCGAAAATTTTATCCTATGCTATTACATAATATTTTCCTACTAATACAAAGGGAATGGAAAAGTACTAGGTGTGGGAGTGATCGGGGGTCTCTCCCTTTTCCATCGTACTGAGGCGCTGCGTCAACTCCTCGATCCGGGCTTGGCTCTCGGCTAGTTGCTGCCGGAGCTCATTCAGTCCGTCCTGCTGTATAGCAAGGGCGTGCTGATTGGCCCAATATATGTTGGAGTTTTGCAACTCCTCCCGCTCTAAACGAGCGGTCATCTCCCCGATATCCAGGTTAAGTGACCGGATCTGGTGGTCATGCCTGGTAGACCTTGCGATCAAAAGTGGTATGGTCTGATCGACGGGCTCTTGAGTGAGCGATGAGACAGGTGCGGAAGATGGTCCTCCGATCTCGAAGTTTGGAGGAACTCCCTCCATTTGCCTCCATTCGCGGAGGGTCTCCGGTATCCACGTCGATCGCCGGGCGTCTACCCGTCGGTGCGGTGTCGGGGGATTGGGCTGGGGAGTCGGAACAGGAATAGACTCCCTTCTCGGTATGATTACCCGTTTCCGGGGTGTGTACAACATCTTTGGGCCGTTAGGATAAGGCCTATACGGCTTATAGGATGGTTCAGCCGGGTGATACGGGACGCGAGCAGGGGCCGTCGGTGGTGAAGGATCCTCTTCCTCCATCGGTTCTTCTTCGGATTCCTCCATCGGATCTTCCGACGGGTCCTCCTCCTCCGAGGTTTCTTCTTCTGGGAAGACTTCCGTGGCCGTGGGACTTGCGGGAGTGTATTCCTCCTCAGAGTCTGACAGGATGATAATTTCCGGGTGGTTCATGGTTTCTGCTAACAAGGTTCATTTGTAATCTTTTAGTTAGTTACAAAAATATTCTTAAAATCAGAAATTTTTACGTGCAGTTATAGTCTAGGATACTAATGCAACCTAGTTCACTATAACCTGGCTCTGATACCAATCTGTCACACCCTGCTACCTTGGTTGGTAGCGAGTCGTGACGAGTGCGGAAGCGTAACCATAATTATAACGAACGACCACTAAATGGACGTTTTCGAAATAATACATCATTAAAACTTAAGAATGTAATAATGTTTTACAAAATGAAAGAAATGAGGTTCGCGTAATACAGAGATTTTAATACATAATTAATGCGTCCAAAAATAATGCAGTCAAATGCAGTCAAATCTCCGTTAGTTTCGAAATATGCATGCGACTCCATGAAATGCGGAAGCTTGAAAGTTGGTGTATCCGAAGGCACACTTGCCTTAATTACCTGAAAATACATGCTAAAATACGTCAACAAAATTTGTGGTGAGTTCATAGGTTTACACGAAAAGACCAGTTGTATGGACATTATCAGATGCGTTGAATTTATAAAAATCATAAATTCCATGAGATGTATTACGTAAACCATCATGTTACCGAAGCTTAATTAGAATGAGTTTTGCCTCGAGCAGTATTCCCAAAATACCGTGTGTTGAATATATATGCACCCGCTGTTAGCTAAACCACTAACCCGAGTGGGGGACATGACTCCCAATAGATCTATTCACAATATATTCGCGCTTGCAAACAAATGCAACTAACGATTTCATGATATAAGGGCGGAGATTCTCATACGTAATACATAATAGAATCGAGAAGTTTTCG